>JAKUBD010000060.1:0-26622 GCA_030563125.1 Metschnikowia laotica
GGTGTACATTGCGCAACCGAAAATCTAATGTGCCACATGAAAGAGGTTCCACGGGGTCGTCTCTCTCCTCGGCCAAAGAGTCGTATCTCAAAGCGACAGCGGCCTTGGCAGCAAGAACTCTGGCAATCTTACCCTTGTTCTTACCGGAAGCTTGTCCAACCAAAGAGGCGTGGTACAACAAACCGTACTTAGGTGTGTCATGCTTGGTCTTCAAGGCTCTGAACAAAGCCTTCTCGGCACCCAAGATTTGGATGGTGGAGGCAGGAGCCTTGGCCAAAGAAGTAAGAGATCCGGCGTGCGCAATCAATCTAGCACCGACCAACTCACCAACCAAAGAGGTCAAGTTAGGAGCAATGGCCTTCATACGAGAGCTCAAGTAGTTGGACAATTGTTCTCTGTAAGCGGCGAAGTCGACAATCTGCTCAGCCAAAGACTTGATGTTGTCCAAGTCGTTCTCGGTGATCTCGGTACCCATGGAAACCTCGGCGGCAGACTTCAACTGCTCCTCCATCTCCTCTGGCAAGATCTCAGACAAATCAGTCTCGGCAGCCTTGGATCTAACGCCCATGGTCAAGATGATTCTGGCGTATGCAACGGAGTCTGTTATGAGCTTGGCCAACTCAGGGAAGTGCCAGCCGTACCATTCCTTACATCTCATGGCGTATGTGTTGAGCTCCTTGTCCAAATCGTCCAACAATGCAATGGCCTGGACGATCATGGTGTCGACCTTGTCGGCGCTGAACTTCAACTTGTGTCTGCCGATGGAGTGGGCCAAACCAAGAGACATTTGCTTCAAAACGGAGTCGTCCAAACCTGGCAAAAGCTCAGGCAAGAACTCACGGATGGCTCTGTGCAAGTCCAAAGAGGCGGCGTCGGAAACAACCGAGTAGTTCAATCCCAACTTGTTGATAGCGTTACCCAACTTGGCCTCGGAAACAACCAAAGTAGCCTTCTTTTCGAGCTTGACGTCCTCCAAAAGCTTCTTCAAGTTGTCAGAGACCTTACCCTCGATAACGGCGTTGGCCTCAGCCAAAGCGTTGGCGGCGGATTGGAACTTCTCGAAACGGTGGATTTTGAACTGCTCGGCAACCTTGTCGGCAGAGTTCAAATCTTCGATCAAGGAAGAGGACTTGTAGATCTTCTTGTCCGCAGCCTTCAAGAGGGCGTACCCTGCTGCGGTTTCGGTCAACACGTATGCCATTTTCTGAGGTGTTTGACTGTGGTAAACGCAATAATATTGAAAAAAAGTCTGGCTCGATGAGGTGAGGAAAAATTGTACTCGCGCCTGCACCGAATCGCCTGGGTGGTGCACGGGTGTTGGTCTGCCACCCGCTGCGGCGCTGCCTAGGTCCCCGCGGCTCTCTGGCACTGCTTGTATTTGGTTTGGGGTATGTGACTTTTTACTTCTCTGTCTTGCCTCTTTTTCGACTCATGTATGGGGAAATCTCGATGCGGTTAAATCCCATCCCGCGAGTAATTTTGAGCCCGGCCTAAACCGCTTCCCCACAGCTATGGCGACGGCTTCATATGCGCATCGGCGCCAATTGCCTGGCCCTGGCCATCGTACGGAAGTAGTTGGCCATCTGAAAAGCCCAAAATGCTGCACGTGAGTAGTGCTTCCTATCCGCCCCGTAGTCTTGCTTTTCTGGTATGCTGTTTTTTTGCATTTCCTGTCTAGTTCTCCCCGTTTTTCCACCTTGCTCAGAAAACAACTGCAAATCAACACATCGCGTGTATTAAGTCACTCGCGCGTCAGTCCATCATTTAAATCCATCCATCACGTACGATGTTACGATGAACGAACCGTCCAAGTCTCCGTCCAAATCGCCAGCCCGCAAGAAATACAAGTTTGTCAATAAACCCCGCAAAACATATTTTTTCCAGCCGCAGAATACGTTGGCGTTCAACCCAAAACTTCCACCACAGCCCACGCGAGACTCAGTTGCCAATGTCGTATCCCCACCCACCGGCGGCAACGATCCCGAAGATGCAAGAAATGCTAGTGCAGCTCCAGATATTGCTCCGTTGGTCATTCAAGACGGTCTAGATACTTCTTCAGCCTCGACGCCGATTCGCATGCCGCCCACAAAGGCGCTCGCCATCCATGACCGATCAATGGAGCAGCACAGCTCGGACGACAGCTACGATGGCGTCCGATGGCGGGCCGACAAAAGTCCCAGCCGTTTCACCAAGCCCATACTCTCGTCGCCGTTGCGCAACGTGGACGCGCCGATAAAGAAGCGCCCAGAGGCAACTGTCACCAACGAACTAACGGATTCCGTCTTGTCCAAATACGGGATTGCCCCTCCATCCGCCGCGATGCTGACGCCACGATGCATTCGAACAAGCTCGGATTCAGGCCCAGAAAAGCTTACCGTCTCGCCTACGCTTCTGCGCTCCAAATCTTTCGACCTTAGGCCTTCGCTGGTCGGCCATGGTAATGCGAGCGAGAAAAAGGGCACGCTAGCGTCCAGCCTTAACCTGTGGATCAGCAGGTTCGAGGATGAGGCTCCGAAGGTCATTTCTTCGCCAGACCATGATGATAGCGACCAGTTGTCGTCAGATAATGACTCCCTCTTGGCCAATATCAACATCGCGCCAGTCCAAAGCTCGACTGATTTCGCTCAGTGCCTGCCTGCTAGGCCAATCTCTACAAATCCATTGCATGTTGTTTCGGAACTTTCTAGCCCTACAAAGCCCAATGATCCGAACACAACCGATCCTTTCTCAGATGATCTAGACGTTGCGGCAATTGATTCTGTTGCCACCCAGGCTGCCCCTTCTGCAGTAATGCCCAATTCCACAGACGAAAACATCACCAGCGAAAAAGTCTACGTGATAAAAGAACCAGACTATCAAGATTTTGAGGACGATAGAGGGGCGAAACTTTCCTACAGTCGCCCCGATTTTACAAGATACCAGATAAAAGCCGTTTTTCATTCCACTTATCAGGCTCAACAATTCAAACGAAAGCAACTCATCCTCACTGTGGAAACTGAAGACCAAAGCCAGTCGAAACTCATTGTGAGAGGAGAAGCTGCTGAGCTTGCACTCGCAGTATCTGACATCATCCATGTCATTTATACCACCAAAGATAGTCCCAGACTTGTGTCGGATGCTCACAACCTTCTCATTTGGCACCCAGATGTGTTGGTCACATCGACAACCGTGGCAGACCAGCTTAATTGCCCGCGGAAGACCGTTTTGACGAAACGTTATGCTTTTCCAGGAGCTCTGTCTATACCCCTTCTTTCTGGAACTATCATTCACGAGATATTCCAAATGTGTTTTGTGAATGAGCAGTGTTCCATCAAAAGCATGACGGAAAAAATGGAGGACGAAATCGACTCGAGAAAGCTTGAAATCTATACCCTTGGCGATGTTGTCGACGAGTTGCGACAGAAGATCACGCAACAGTTGCCTGTAATCCAACGTTGGTTTGACGACTTTTATAAAAAACCTTCAAAGGTGATTCCGACCAATCAGAGACAACAACTGATACGATTTTCAGTTGCAGAATCTCTCGACGTGGAGGAGAACATCTGGTCGCCAATGTTTGGCATCAAAGGAAAGGCCGATGTGACTCTTAAAGCAACTTTGGAGGGCGAGTACTCACGAGACCAATTTCTTCTTCCTATGGAAATCAAAACGGCTCAGCCTTACTTCTCGCACGAAGCACAAGCAGCATTATACTCTCTTCTTTTCAAAGATCGATACAATGTTGACATCTCCTCCTTTCTTTTGGTTTATACATCTGGCGAGGGTTCAACCAAAAAGCATGACATCTCTATTTCCGATCTTAAGTCCCTAATTAATTTGAGGAATCGCATTTCCGTTTATTTGAAATCGGGCAACCGAGAACTTCCGGATCTCATGCGTCAACAGAAGTGTGATCGTTGTTTTGTGAAAGAGAGTTGCATGACAATTAACTATTTGCTCGAGAACGGGACTGAAGAAAATAGTGGACTCAAAGAGGGCACATTTACTTCTCTCACTGAACACTTAGAACATTCCGATAGGAACAAAGAATTCCTCGAAACTTGGGACTGTTTTTTATCCAAGGAAGAGCAGTTCTTAGACCGAGCAAACAAAGATTTATGGGTGATGACATCAAAGGAAAGAGAGGAAACACAAGGGAAAGCACTAGGTGACTTAGTCATTACCTCAAAAGTCGACGATATGACATCCTCAGGTCCGTTTTTCTACACTTTTGAAAGGAACTCGGAGTCTGACAAAAGTCCTTTTACCAATTCACTTATCACGAAATACGACAGAGTAATTGTGAGTGACGAGAATGGAAGCTTCGCGCTATCTTATGGAACAGTTCAGGACATCGATAGAGATCGGGTGATCATCTCATCACGAAGAAGAATAATACCCACAGGCCTGAAGACAAATAAGTTTCATAAAGCCACGGTCCTTAGAGCAACACAGGAGCTCGAAAAAGACGATGAAAAGGTGATTTTTCGCCTCGACAAGGATGAAATGTTTTATGGTCTAAGCTTAGCAAGGTTCAACATTTTGAATCTTTTTTTGCCTTTCGGCGACGAAAAGAGACGAAAGTTGATTGTGGATGCGCATCCACCTGTATTCTCCAAACAACCTCATTTCAGACTCGACTATGAAAATATAGCGTTTAATGAGTCGCAGAAAGAAGCTTTTAAAAAAGTGTCTTTGACAGACGACTATACCCTTATACAGGGTATGCCAGGCACTGGCAAAACCACAGTCATTGCTCATTTGATCAAGATGCTTGTCAACTGTAACAAAACAGTTCTTTTAGCATCGTACACCAATTCAGCTGTTGACAACATTTTGTTGAAAATCAAAGAGTACGGCGTCGACTTCATCCGCTTGGGAAATCCAAATCGTGTTCATCCTGAGATCCAAGAGTTCATTCCCGGTTCGAATACTAAACCTGTGGACACATATAAAGATTTTCTGGGAGTTTATGCACAGCCAAATGTTTTGGCGAGTACATGCTTGAATGTCAGCGATCTCGCCTTCACTGTGCGAAACAAATTCGATTACTGCATCATTGATGAAGCATCCCAAGTATCTATGCCATTGAATTTGGGGCCAATTTCTTTCTGTGATAAATTTGTGCTTGTTGGGGACCACCTTCAGTTACCACCGTTGGTTTTTCACTCAGACAAACAAGTAAAAGCTAGATTATCGCAGTCTCTCTTTGAAATACTTGCTACCAGGCACCCACAAAGCGTGGCAGAGCTCAATTTTCAATACAGAATGTCGGAGGATATCATGCTTCTCTGTAACAAGCTTGTCTATGAGGACAAGCTACGATGTGGAACGGAGGATGTCGCTTGCCAGTCGCTTACAGTCCCTCATCCTGAAAAGCTTTTAGAGCATCTGTCCGAAAATCTGCCAAAAAACCCATGGCTAGAAACAGCATTTAAAGAGCAAACTCGAGTCTTGTTTATGAATCACGATAAATTACCCGCATATGAGAAGTCCATTGGAGAAAACATAACTAATCCCACAGAGGTGGAAATTCTTCGACAAACCGTGGAAGCATTATGTTCTTGCGGGGTAGATCCCAAAAGAATCGGTATCATGACATTATACAGATCCCAATTGAAACTTTTGATGAAAGCGTTTCGTCACATGCCCTCACTTGAAATTTTGACAGCAGATAGATTCCAGGGACGAGACAAGGATTGCATTCTTATCTCAATGGTACGGTCAAATCCAGAGTGTAGGACTGGTGAGCTTTTGAGAGATACGAGAAGGATAAATGTTGCTATGACTCGTGCGAGATCTAAGCTTATTATGATTGGCTCAGTCAACACCTTGTCCAAAGTCAGAGATATGAAAAAGATTCTCGACGTCATGAGTGAACGAAAATGGATACAAGATCTTCCATCAGACGCCCTCACCACTTACTCTTTTGTCACCCAAAGCGACGCAGATGAACCTGTAGTTCGGAGAAGCACAACGGCGGGCACTAAAGCTTTACAACAGCATCCAATAATCAGCAATATTATTGACGATATGCAAGTACATAAGAAGCTATGAATTTAGACTAAAATATCACACAAAAGCATCAAATTGCAAAAAACTCGACTTGGAATCTTGCTCTGTTATTTTCTCCGGCATGTCCCGCATTCGGTATATTTTGTTGATTGTTTCTTCTTCTCATTTGCCCTCTCAAGTTTTGAATGGCCACATATGCGAAAAAAGCAAATGTGAACCCAAGAACAATGTAATCGAAAACTTCAAATTCATCCTCTTCCTCATAATTCCCACCTTCATGGTGAGCTTGAGCTCTATTGTTAGTGAGTTCGTCCTCAACGTCATCGCTTTGTGTTTTTGCGAGACTTTTCAATGTTGCGAACCAACCAATGTTCTTCTCGTTCTGTGATGTGTCTTTACTGAACATCGACTTGAGCTTTAGTCTCAAGAGGGAGATTTCGACGGCGTAAGTATTTCTTCTTCCATCAACGCGACGATATATATCGTCATTATAATACTTGACGCTGAGGTCATAGTACCGTTTTGCCATGTAGTAGTCGACTGTATTATTAGCCGAGCCCAACCCATATTCGAATATGTAGCCCAAGTTATAACAAGCATGCGCTGATGCGAACAGCGAAGCTTTGTTGTAGCACGCAAAAGCCTTTGTGTAATCAGGGGTTATATTGGCCAGTGGAATACCTTTGTAATACAAATCGCCCAAGAGGATGGTCGAATCGATGTGGCCTTGAGCGGAAGCAAGTTCCAAATATCTGAGAGCGGTTCTTGCTCTCTCCGTCGTGAATGACTTTCTCTTCCAAGAAAACAAAGTCCCGGGTTGATAGAGCAAAGATGCTGCTGATATTTGCAGGCCGGATAAACCTTGCTCGGCAGCAATCGAGTATCCAAGTAATGCGTTTTTGAAATTGCCATACTTGAGTTGCTCGAAAGCATAAGATAAATGCGGGAGCACGAGAGACTCGCATCCCTCAACAAAATCTTTGTAAAGAGAAACTAAGTCTGGGCAAGTTATGGCTTCACCGGCAGCTGCAGCCGACCCACTTTCTATTGAATCAGCGTAGTAAAATTTGGCAGCAAGATTGTTCCTCATGGCTGCGGATCGGACGAGCGCATAGTCATTTGTGGAGTAGGACGTTCGAAACGGGTCAACTGGGGTAATTTTCGACTTGGCGTAAAAAAAAATACCGTCAGAGCTTCCATTGTCAGCGGCATACTTCAAATATTCGATACATTTTGGGCTGAAGTTTCCATCAGATGTTGGAGTGAGTGAGTGAAGGCGACCGAGATCGAACAAATGGTCCCCTCCTCCTGGGTTCACCAATGCAGCGGAGCTTAGCCAGAAGTGAGCCCGCTCGAGGTTTCTCTCTGTACCCTCTCCCATTAAGTACATGTGACCCACAAGTGACTGACACTTTGCCCAGAAGAAGTGCATAGTCGATATGCCCATCAGGTCATCTGTAGAAAGCATCTGCTTGCCGAGATAGGCGCAGGTCATGGCGTTTTTGAATGCCTCTTTGTAGTCCTTTTCACGGAAATATCCACCATGGTAAAAATTGAATGCAGCGATATAGTAGTCTGGAATCAGGGAGTCTTGCGTGTCGATGTGCTTCTCGTGTACGGCTTCCCAGAACGAGAGAAGGAAATCTTTTTTGGGTTCTATCGAGGATGGCGACTCGCTGAGTTTCTGGCCAAAAAGGCCCCCGCTGAAGTCAGCCACATTGATATTTAGCGGTAGTTTCTTGGCGACTTCATCCTCGTTGTCGACCAAAAGTGCCATTGCTGCTCTAGCGGCGCGAGAATAGTATAACTGGGCCACCTCACAATTGGCCGGGGAAGTGATGCCATGCAAGTTACTGTTCGCCAAAACGAGAAGGGCGTTGAAGTCCCCGTTCCGGACGGCGAGCTCGTAGTAGAGTGTGGAAAGCTGCTTGTCGATTTTAGTTTCGCCAAACATCCCGGTGGAGTACATGAAGCCGAGCATGAAGTACACACGGCCATTGGGCGCCTGCTCCACCGCTGTATGGTAGCACGAAAGAGCCCGGGAATAGTTCAGCCGCACGGAGTAATTTCCGAAAGAGTAGATGTCACCCAAAGCGATCGCTGCCTCAGCCACACCGAGATCCATTGCTGTTTGGAGTTGAGCCAATGCCTGATGGACGACGGGATCGACCTCGGGATGTGGCAGCACGTAATCGTGAATTTTCAGATCGTACTCCGGGACCTGAATACCGTGGTGGATGTTGTCATGGGTATATAGTGGAGCACCCGTTGGCCCGTTTGGAATCGTGGCAAGATCACGCATGGCATTTTGATACGCAGCCCAGCCCAGCTCGGACGCAGCCACGGCGGCAGCCACGGCAGCAGCGAACGCTGTGGCTAGTAGATGTATTAGAATCATGGCTGAAAGCGCCGGGGTGTGGGTTAGGAGGGCAGATCGGTAGCAGATAGAAAGGCTGTTGGAGCGTTCATACGACTGATATGGACAGCTGTGCAGGAGCACACTGGCAGCGCGGTTGGAAAAGCGATGGTGCTAGTTTTCAAGGCAGAAAACTGACGAGAAAAGCGAGAGAAAGGGAGAAACGGAGAGAAGGAGGATAAGAAGGGTGAGACGCAAATGCTGCGGGCAGAATCCAAGCAAATATCCGAAGTGGCAAGTTTCGTCTGATGTAAAGACGGGTAGATTGGATCCAGGAAGCGGGCTGGGAAACCGCTGGCCCCAAATCCGGGGGGACAGAAGAGACAAAACGCGCGCATTTGCGCGGGGCAGCCCTCGAATTTCGGACGCCGGGCGTTCTTCCGGGGGCGGAGGCGGCAGAAAAACCACAATGAAGAGTGAAGTGAGCAGAAGCAAGCAGACCTTGCCTCGCTTGCCACGAGAGTTCTACCTGGCCCGCACCAGTAACCCACTCGCCTCACGGCCACCCAACGGCATCGGCCCCTCCACGGCCGCAGCCGCCTCTTAAGTGAGGGTCCGGTGGCCGCAACACCTGCATGGCTGCGTGACAATCCGACGTATAACCAGAAGGTGGAATCATGGGCGGTAACAAACTCAAGAAAGATTCAAACAACGTTTTTCACGGTGCAGCACCAGCAACCCTTGTTCCCATAAATCAGCAGCTTTTCGCCAATTGTATCGAGCGGCTTCTGTCCACCCCTGAACTCCCCGCTGCGTCCGTCTTCCTTCCTACCCATCGTCTTCTGTTCTTTCGCCAAGCAAAATGCAACTCTGGCCCTCCAGCACCAAACCGCCGCCAACACAAGAGGCCATTTTCCGTTCGGCGCCCATGACGTTGGTACAGTTCTACGTGACCATCGAACTTGCACGAGAAGTGGTATACGCGTTGGGCCGCTCCGGCCATGTGCACTTTCGGGATCTCAACTCCCTCTTGACGCCGTTCCAAAGGACGTTTGTCGCCGAGCTACGCGACATTGACGCGTTGGAGACGAAACTTGTGTTTTTGCAATCCGTCATGATAAAACATGCCACGTTGCGGGGCGATCCCTTCGCCACGTTGATGGCAGACCAGAGCCCTTTGCCCTCGTCGTCGGAGATGCTGGACATCAAGGTTTGTGTTGAGAACTTCCACGAAAAAATTAAGCATCTTGACGACTCGCACACCTCCTTGGAGCTAAAGATGTTCCGATTGCTTGAAAACCGGTTGGTTTTGAGGGTGGTCAATGACTTTCACACGCCATCTCTGCGTGACCGCACCTCGGAGGAAAACGCCTACTCTCAATTCGAGATCGGAGACGATGATGAGGAGGCTTTGTTGGCCAACGACGGTACACTCGCCCCCTCCGCACTCGATAATGCTGTAGATCGCATGGATGACTCTTCCATGAATTCCCTTGTGGGCACCATCTCGCGAGACAAGGTCATGGTTTTGCGCAGCATTTTATGGAGAACATTACGCGGTAACCTCTATTTCAATGACATTCCTCTAAATGAAAAACTCCCTGTGGCCATGGGCAAATCGACAGATTTGATCGAAAAGAATGTCTTCATCATCTACACTCATGGAGACTACTTGAAAGACCGTGTGCGCAAAATCATCACTTCCTTGAGTGGAGTGATTTATGATGATGCCAGCGCCAATAGCATGGCTCGTCAAGCTTCCTTGAATGAGCTCAACCACAAGATCGATGACCTACAGAATGTGGTGGAGTCCACCAAGAGCCACTTGGTGACCGAACTATTATTCCTCCAAGAAAGGTACCCAGATTGGTTTTACGTTGTGAAGCGTGAAAGATCGATTTACGAAACCCTCAACAAATTCGACGAAGATGGCACCAGACGCTGTCTCGTTGGAGAGGGATGGATCCCTAAGGTTGAGTTTGAAAACATTCGCCGCGTTCTCAAAAATCTCGTTCGCTCAAAAATGCAAACAAGTCTTCCGTTGGGTGACGAGCATCAATCCATCAACCTTTCAACAGATACGCTTGCAAACCTGGCTGGATCTCATTTGCCCAACAACGAGTTCTCAATGGGATCCCGTTCAAGCGCAGTTGCTGATGACTTCGACATCGGCAGCGACGATGATGACAACACTGAATTTCAATTCGTGGCCGTCATTAACGAATTATCTACAAATAGAGTCCCACCAACTTTCCACAAAACCAACAAGTTCACGGCTGGTTTCCAGTCCATCGTGGATACTTATGGTATTGCAACTTATCAAGAAGTCAATCCTGGTTTAGCCACAATCGTCACATTCCCCTTCTTTTTCGCCATCATGTTTGGAGACCTCGGCCATGGGTTCATTGTTTTATTAGTCGCCTTATATTTCATCAAAAACGAGAGATATTATAATGGTTTGAGAAACAAAGACGAGATCCTCGAGATGGCATTCAATGGGCGTTATATCGTGCTCTTGATGGGTATTTTCTCGATGTATACTGGTCTCATGTACAATGATATCTTCTCGAAGTCTATGACTTTATTCAAGTCAGGTTGGACATGGGAATGGCCCGAGGGTTATGACTTTAGCAAAGAGGGCGCTATCTCCTTGACTGCCACTAAAATTGAGGGCAAGACTTATCCTTTTGGCCTCGACTGGATTTGGCACGGTGCTGAGAATGGACTTTTGTTCACCAACTCTTACAAGATGAAAATGTCCATCTTGATGGGCTACTGTCACATGAACTACTCTTTGATGTTCAGTCTAGTGAATTTTAGATTTTTTAAATCCAAGGTTGATATCATTGGAAATTTCATCCCCGGATTCTTGTTCATGCAGAGTATCTTTGGCTACCTTGTGTTGACAATTGTCTACAAGTGGTGTGTTGATTGGTTTGGCACCGGCCGTCAGCCTCCAGGCTTGCTTAACATGCTTATTAATATGTTTTTGGCTCCAGGAAGTATAGAGGACCCCTTATACTCTGGTCAGAAATTTGTGCAAGTTGCCCTTGTCTTGGTTGCTCTTGTCTGTGTGCCTTGGTTACTCTTGTACAAGCCATTGGTTTTGAGAAGAGAGAACAATAAAGCAATTGCACAAGGCTACCAAGGCATCCACTCTCAAAGGATTCACGACATGCAAGTATTAGAAGAAGAAGAGGCCTTGGACCGATTAGTTGGATCATCCGACTCAGAAGATCGTGAAGATGACTTAGACATGTTGAGTGAAACTTTTACCTTCCCCAACGATATAGAGAATATGGCTCTCAATTCTGGACATGGCCATGGCGACGAGGAGTTCAATATGATGGACATCGTGATTCACCAAGTCATTCACACCATCGAGTTTTGTCTCAACTGCGTTTCCCACACCGCGTCTTACTTGCGTTTATGGGCTTTATCATTGGCGCATGCTCAATTGTCAAGTGTTCTATGGACAATGACCATTCAAAATGCTTTTGGCATGACAGGATATGTTGGAATTGCTACTACAGTGTGCTTGTTTGCGATGTGGTTCACACTTACTGTGTGCATTTTAGTCATGATGGAGGGTACCTCTGCCATGTTGCATTCTTTGAGACTCCACTGGGTGGAGGCAATGTCGAAGTTTTTCGAAGGTGAAGGTTACGCTTATGAGCCTTTCTCATTTAGCAACATAGAGTTGTAAATCGCATTAAAAATGAGCATCTGAAATGAGTCGTTATATATAGAAATAAATAGGCGAAATTAAGAGTGTCTGCATCAAATGTCATTGAGGATTGCTGTCTGATTGACAATCCAGTCCAGTAATTCAACGCGGAAGTTGAAAGTCAAAATTTCATTTGATTCATCGTTCAACCATTGTCTCGCACTCTTCAATATCAGTTCAAGAATTTGCCTTTCATTGAGTGCTAGCTGTTCAAGCGCAGTTCTTGAAGCATCCGTATCATCGCCACTTTCTGGGTCAGGTGACATGAAGTCCAGTGTAAATTTTATGAGTGATGTGAACGACATTAGCGTCAACAAAGGTGATCGACCATTAAAATTCAAGAATTTGAGAAGGCGTGACGCATTTTGCACTTCTTGCACTTCCAAATAGTAGCTGATCAAAGAGGAAACCATCATTATGTATTTTTCTTCATTCATCAAACCCATAGAGACGAGCAAAGATGTGTTTCTCTTGATGTTGTTGTACGTGTCGTATTCGGTGAAGCTCTCTAATTCGCGCTTCTCATCGTCCGAACTCAAGTCTTCATCATCTGTCAACACTGTGTCCTTGAAGTGCGATAAGATGGAGTCAAGTTTTGATTCAAGCCCCAGTTTGATATCATTTACCAATCTTGGAGCCTCGGATGGGGTTATTATAAGTCTCAAGTAGGTCATATTTTTCTTCAAAAACATGCTGTTCCTAGCCACCTTGTCGAGCCTTGCAATATCGTCTTTGAAATCATCCAAATCATCGCGAGATGCCTCGTGTGGAGAGCACAAAGAATGCAAGAACGAGAATGTCATCTCATTCACAATCTCCAAACATCTCCACTCATAAATCAAATTAAACAAGTTTTCCTTGTTATTTAGGTATGAGTCGACAAATGGAACGGGGTTTTGGCCACTCTCAACACCTGAGTCAAAAACAAGACCTTGCGACAAGTTACTCAAGCGCTTATTTAGTGTTGAACTTCCGAAGATTCTTGTGCCATCGATTCTTTGAATCAAAGAGCTGAGGTTTTTCAACCCTTTGTCCGGGCCATTGTAGTCTAGTTGCATGAGTTTCTGCGACTTCAAGCTCAAATGAATATTGATGAACCGGGACATAAGGGACAGCCTCGTTGAAATTAGGGATCCCGTTAAGAAGAGAAGAACAAGCGATTCAAAATCTTCGGAAGAAGATAAAGAGAAATAATATTTGATGAGGGTTCTCACACTCGTGTCTTTGTGCTTGCCCAAAATAACATGCTTGAGGGTATTTTTTTCATGGTCAGCTAAACCCCGCAACAAACTAGGGAAGAAGTGAGTCCATGATAAATTGACATTGTGCTTGTCTTTAGATTTATGCGGAGATTGGGGAAGTGATGAAGCAATGAGAAAAAAACCAAAAGCGTAGGTAATGAGTTGCCAAACGTTGAGAAGTTGCGCGGTACTCTCCAGGGTCAAACCTTTTAGCATTGTCAGGGGGAAGAGAGGGAGGGCGGACATGGCCAGAAAATTTTCATCAGTAATGTAGGAAGCCGCCATCATAGTAGCGAAGCCGCCCATCATCATTCCAGTGTTGCCACCTTGCCAATTGGGCAAATTTTGACCGATAAACCTGTCATAGTTTGAGCCAAACCGAGGCTCTGTCTCGTTCGTGGTCACTGTGCCATTATGCGACTCAAAAACATTCTCTTGAAAATTAGGGCCGTTGGAGTCTGAAGTAGATTGTGAATATGATGGTCTCATGGCGGTTGTACGACGGGTCAACTGGCATGTGCTTCCAGCAGAGGCTATGAGATTTTGCAAACTTTGAATCTTCAGCTGAATAGAATTGTTCTTCTTCTCCAAATGCTTGATGTACTCGTTCGCCTTTGTAAGCACTGACGCTTTATTGAGCTTCGTCGCGGGTTCCAAGCCCTCGAGGTCAACAGACAGAAAATTTTTCTTTCCAGTTGCTGCCTTGAGCGAGGGCACAACGTCGCGAAGCTCCAAGATCTTAGAGTTGATGTTGATTCTGTACTTTCTCTCGATCATGTTGTGAGATACTTTTGGCTTTCTGGGTGTTTTAGAGGGCTTGTCTTTCGTCGCGGGCTTTTTCTCGACACGAAGATCGGCCATCACGTCTGGATCCGTTGGAGACTTTTTGAACACGGTGGGTAGTTCATCGTTCATAGCAACGCCGTCGGCAAAGTCGACCGAGCCTAGACAAAGCAGCTGGGGCAGGTTGTGCTGGGGTGTGGCGATGTTGCGGGTGAAGCTGTACACGGGCTGTTGTTTTTCCGGGGCCATTGGCAGTCTCTGCACCGACAGGTGGGAAGTGTTGGGCGAGAAAGGATAGTTATTGGGCAAGGCGTCTTCGGGAGTGGCCATGAAGTCGTTGAAAGCGTAGGAGTCGGGTGGCGGGTTCAGGGCGCCGAAGCCGAGCATTTCGTCGACAGAGCCATTGGAAGAAACCACCTCGGGCGAGGACACGTCGTTGGAGGCGCGGTATTGCAAGGTGGGATCTGGAGCAAGAGCGGAGGTGAAAGACAAGGGCCATTCCAGTTTTGCGACCGACGGCGCAGTGCCCTGGATGGCGTAAAGAAAATCGTTCATGTCCTCCAAATCAAGGAGTTGATCGGCATCGAACGACATGGCGGAGCGGGCTTCTTGGGCAGAAAATGCTGAGTGGGCTCGTTGATGGGGAAGGAAGGGAGTTGGCTCGGTGGCTGAAGATAAGGGAAGGTGGATGCGGCCCAGGCAGTGGTTAGGGCGGTTGGGAGCGGGGCAGTGGAAACGGAATCGGAGTGTTCTGGTGGTAAACGGCTACGATGGACGGAGGGAAAGAAAGTGGATAATGGAGTCGACTTATGGAGTGGGAAAAGTCGAAGCACAGGCTTTCTTGTATATACAGAAAGTGGTGTGATATCTGGATCGATGCGTGCGAGCCTGCGGCTAACAACAGGCATCTGCAATGAGCGCCGCGCGAGTGCACCGGATGGGCCACAACAATATAGGGTGCGCCCGGGCGCCAGAAAAAAAAGAAAACAGCAGTCTGACGGAACCGAGATTTCCAGGAACCCGACGGCGGGCGGCCCCGGATCTGTTTTTGTGTTCTGTGTTCTGTTTTCTCTTTTTCCCTTTCAGTTCTCTCTTTTCTTTCTCTTTTCTCTTTCTTTCTCTCTTTTCTCTTTTCTTTCTCTGTTCTTTCGTTCTGTCGCGGTTCTGCCTGCGCGGCGGCCCGCTCCATTTCTCCAGGGCCACGTTCGCTTTTTTCTTTGCCGGCTATCTATATTTTTCGCCGCCCGTTTTTCGCCGCCCGTCTTTTTCTTCGCATCCGCCCATCGTGCTGGCGCGCGCCCAGTCCCACCCGATTCCTGCCGGCGCCTCATCCACCAGATGGGCCTTGTCGGAAGAAAGGGACGCTTCGAGATGCCACCTGGAGCCATCTTTGTTGGGAAATTGCGCATCGCGCCAGACACGGCGATAGCGTGGAAGTGGAAAAACAGAAAATCGGCAAGCCTCAGAATCAGAGTCAGACAACCGACCGGTCCACCCATCACCCACTGGCCCAGGCCTTTTTCGGCGCCAGCCGGAGGTCCGGGTTTTGGCTGGCCCTGGAGCAGCCCCCGCAATTGTTCGCCAGGCGCCACCTGGTCCAGCGCGACTCTTACCAAAAATCCTCCCCACACGCGCATCGCTTAACAACAGCCACTATGTCTCCCAACAACAACCAGATCGCCGCCCGCATCTTCAAGTCCCAGCGGCTTGTCATGATGATGATCTTAGCTGTCTTTGTTCTTTTGCTTATCGTATCTGCCGCTGCTGGCCACGGCTACGTGAGTATCGATATCCCCGACAAGGTCACCAACACCTACTACAACTTGATGAGTGGCCTGGACGGTTCGGTCCAGCAAGACGGCTAGCGTCCCACTGTGGCTTCTATTTTGTCGGCTTTGCGCCGTTTTGTGTGCTTCTGTGCTTCGAACTTTGGTGACTCGGTCGCTTGGCAGCCTCGGCGGCTTGCCAGAGACATTCCCGCTCCGTCCTCCCTTTATAGTATCATAGGTTTTTCCAAATAAGCTTCTCCACGTAGTCTCCCTTGGTTTTTTCTCGCATGAAGCCCATTGCCATGAGCTCCGAGCACCCTTGCACAAACCACCCATACGCTATCTTGTCCCACGTCTCTTCGTGGGCCGTTGCTTCTTCGACAAGCGCCTGTTCTGCTTCGCCGAATCCTAGCGTCTCGTTGGCCACCCCTTCCTTCATCGCTTCCAAAATTTCAATTTTCGATAGCGACTGTTTGAATGCCATGAAAAAATCCCACATGTTGATGTTGACCGGCGCATCCTTGTACACTTGATAGAGTTTGCTCGAAAGAGGACCCAACAACCTGCCATTGTGATCCTTATTTTCCAACTTTTCACTGACGAGCGCATTCTTGAAATACAACTGTGGCTCGTCCAACGAACTCTCAATGATCTGTCTTGTTTTGGGCCGGATTAGATTGATCATTAAGTTTTCGTAGTTCTCTTCCACCGTCACTGATGGCGTGAGAGCGTCAATCTCGCTCAACCCACCGCTGATCGTGAACACCTCGTTGAATAGATTATCACTGATCTTCATGTTGAGCCGCTTGTTGCCGTGAAGGTAGCCGGTGATGTAAATTGAGTATTCCTCTGTTTGCCCAATATGAATAATTTTTTGTAGCTCGAGGACGTCGTCGTCCGTGCACTCGCCTATAACGGGCTTGATAACTTCACTGCTTATAAAGGCCTTGAATTCAACTGCTTTATCGATGCTGCCTTGCTTAAGGCTTCGTAACAAATCACTCAAAAAGGCTGAATTGATTAATTGGTTGTTTGTTACCAACTTGTAGATCTGAAACTTCTCCTTAGAGCCCTTACAGAGCCAATGGATAATGTTCACGGCGTTCATCACACTGTTTTGATAGTTTTGAAACTCAAACTGAGCGCTCCCCAAAAGATTTGCAAGTTCAGAATTGACTGTAAGGAGGTTTCTGATGTTGTCCCTCTTCTGTAAGTCACCAGGAGTCAAGTCATGCACAAGAGACTCTATATGAGATTTGAAAGACGGCAACTTCCTGAGAGCGTCAAAATGAAAATTTTCAGGCTCGAAGGAGGAATCTAGCAAAGACGGTAAGGGCAGCTGGTAAAAATGGATCATATACGAAAGCTTGAGCTCAGTAATCAAACTGTCGATCGAGTTATTGGAGTTTTCGAATCTGCTAAGCATGATGAGCGAAAGCAGGGCATCCAAAAGCAAGGGGTTTTCTGCAGTGATTTCATTTTGAAGCAAGATCTTGTTGATGACGCGGAATCCGATTTCTTTGTTGTCTTTGGCCTCGAGCTTCACTCCGTTGATGAGCGTCCTCAATTTGCTTGTGATGTTGTAATTGATCCAATCACTAACATTTCTGGAACTCAAGCCCATCACGAGTTTTATGGGATGCACTTTTGCGTAGAGGCACAACAATTGCACTATCTGATTCAAGGTCTCGTTTGCGAAGCCATCACTGTCATCAAGTATGACCACTATCCGGAGCGAATCGCCGCACTTGGTCTTTTTAAGATACAGATCCACCCACTCCTGTACAATTTCAAAGTCGTAAGTGATACGGCCGCTGGCGCCGTCTTGTTGCTCGTCATCATCCAGATCGTCCTCGGAGGGGACATCGACAGCCGGTTCGACTTCTTCAGCGTCGTCAAGAACGCCATCGTCATTCAACGCGGAATTGGATGTTTCCCCAGGTCCCTCGAGCACCTGCTTGACAAGTTCCCTCATGGCCGCTTTGATGTTGAAACACACCTTGGAGTTCAAACGCACCAAGCGGATGTGCGAGCCTTCTGGCGGCGTATCAGCGATGAATGCAGAAAAGTCGTCCAAGATTCGGAGGTTGTTGGCTGTGTTGGAGCTCAACGCGACGAATGCTGTATCGAGTTTGGAAGATTGAGGCTCGACGATGTACAGAGCAAGATCATCGAAGAGAGCGTTGTTGGCTGAGTTCAAGATGGTCTCAATGGCCCGAAGCTGGTGGGCCCACACTTTTTGGTAAAGCCGGTAGCGGTGGCCTGTTTGGTCGGGAGTCTCTTGGAGCAAAGCCCGGAACGGAGTAGCTCTCGACAATCCGGAAGGAGCCTTGGTAGGCAGAGAGCCGGTGACCTTGCGGCGCTTCCACTTCTCGGGCCCGATCGAGTAGTGTGTTTTTTGGGAATTCGGATCTAGAGAATGCGTGTCGGCCATGGCTGGGTGTGGCACGGTGCGATGAGTGCGGGAAGGTTGTTGGATGACGATCGCGATGCAGATGAAGATGTGGCGCGGCGTTGGTTTCGGCTGTGTTTCACCAGCTGGTCGTGTGGGTTTCGGCTGTGTTTCACCGGCGTGTCAGTTCCCTCCAGTGTTTCGCTTCCCTGCCGCTGTAGCTGATCTGTCGGGCCGGAACTCTCTGGCACTCTTCCGCGCACTCGCACTCTGCGCCGTTACGAGCGCCGTCTGTCCGCATCTGGCGCGCAGGGGCCGCATCATCTTTTGGTAACTTGCGGCGCGGGGTGATGGTTAATTTCGTCAGCACAAACCTCCTCATACTCAGTCTGATTCAACCTGTATAAGGCGAGCCATTGCGCCGTTTGCTCGACGACGATAGCAGATTGATTCGCTCCCTTTTCCTACTTGTCTGTTTTAATAGGTGACCCCTCAGTTGGCACATTGCGTGACGGATCTTGCAATCGTTGTTCCCATCCCCACACTACGGCTTCCCGTCTTCACCAGTTGCAGTTGACAGCATGACAGTTGACAATATGACGTCCGGTGCCAGCGAGTCTCGGGAAACCAACACGAGCTATGTGCGGTCCAGAAGGTCAATTGCGTCCGACTTCCCCACTCCGCCCCCTCTGTCTCGCCAGCCTTCGCAGACAAGCGTGCTGTCGGCTTTTTCCAACAAGTCCGGTAAACTGCTGAGAAGAAACCGCCTCAATATCGCTCCGTTGAATACGCCGCTCAATCGCCGCTTGCAAACGCTAAGCTTGATCTGGCACACCGCATCCATTCCGTTCTTCTGCTGCTTGTTCCTCTTTGTCGTATACCTCGGTTTCTATGCCTGGATCCTCGTCATTTTGCCCTACTTCGTTTGGTTTTACGGATTCGACCTTCACACCCCCTCCAATGGCAAGATCGTGTACCGTGTCAGGGGATGGATGCGGAATTTGATTCTCTGGGCATGGTTCGTGGACTATTTCCCGATCCGTGTGCACAAGACATGCGAGTTGACTCCCACCTTCACAATTGAGGCCGTGGAGGTTGACCTGTCGCCCGATGACGAACAAGACTTGGTGTCAGAGTACTCTCGTACTATCGCCGACGAAATATTCAAGTTTTTTGGCCTCAGAAAGCGTCTAAACAATGTCGACCTGGGGGATGTTGATACGCCAGAATATGGCTCCAAGTCTACCAAATCCCAGATCACCCGCCGAGTAGCTACTGGTCCACGTTACATTTTTGGCTATCATCCCCACGGTGTCATCTCAATGGGAGTCATGGGCATGTTCGCCACCAATGTGATTCAGAACGAACCGTTCGAACCACCTCTCAAATGTCTCAAGCCTTTATTCCACGACCCTTCTAAAGGTGAGAGATTATTTCCTGGTCTTGGATACGTTTTTCCTCTTACTTTGGCAGAACAGTTTGCCATCCCCTTCTTTCGCGACTATTTGATGAGTTTAGGTTTGACTAGCGCTGCCGCCAGGAATATCAAGTCCATTATCAACAATGGCGAGAACTCCGTGTGCTTGGTGGTCGGTGGCGCGAAAGAATCCTTGCTCAACGATGTGGTTGGCAAGAATCATCGAGTAGGTATCGGCTACAAGGCTCATGAAGAGCTGGAAGAGACTCTCGCCGAAGAAAATAAAAATGAGAGAGGGACTGACGAGGGGAATGAAAATGAGGAAGGCCGGACTTCTGAGGCTGATGATGATAACAATAAAGAGGATAACGAAACGGAACCTGAAACAGCCGAAGCCAATGAGGAGACTGAGCATCCAAAGAAAGTTATTCAGTTGGTTTTGCAAAAGCGTAAAGGCTTTGTGAAATTGGCAATTGAATTGGGAAATGTCAGCTTGGTGCCCGTCTTTGCGTTTGGTGAAGCTGATATTTATAAATTATCCCGCCCATCTCCGGGTTCCTTTGGCTACTCATTCCAGCAGTGGATGAAGAAGCACTTTCACTTCACTTTGCCTTTTTTCAGTGCTCGAGGCATTTTCATTT
Organism: Metschnikowia laotica; assembly: GCA_030563125.1. Taxonomy (NCBI): domain Eukaryota; kingdom Fungi; phylum Ascomycota; class Pichiomycetes; order Serinales; family Metschnikowiaceae; genus Metschnikowia; species Metschnikowia laotica. The sequence continues at coordinate 20,321 of JAKUBD010000060.1, forward strand.
ATGATTTTGGCTTTCTTCCTTATCGAACCCCAATCAATATTGTGACAGGAACCCCCATATATGTTCCATCCGGTCTTCTTGCAGAGGAAAACCAACCGGTCGAGTCACGCAAAACTCGACTGTCGTCATTCACAAACCTTTTGACAATGAGAAAACCCAAAAAGCCAGCCAAGAAAAAGATTCCGCAAGACATTCTCGATCACTACCATAAGTTGTATCTCGAGGAACTTAGAAGATTGTATGAAGATAACAAAAACAAATATGGCTATGAGGATGTTGAGCTCAGAATCATTGAATAGCATCTCAAATAGAGTTATAACTTCATCTACATGTTACGATTTCAAACTTGCATGTATCCATCCTAAAAATTGTATCCCTATTTAATATCTCATTCGTTTTCTTTGTCGTTCAATTCTTTCTCCTGGCTCGCCCTCCTAAGCTTCCGATACTGCTTCAACACAGAACGCTCAAGCTTTCTCCTTCCCTTCGTCTGTCTTGAAGGTTGGGCCAATTTTTCTTCTGAAGAGGTGGCAGGCAGAACACTTCTGGTGGGCTTTTTGGCGAAATAATCCGACTCTTGAACGCTTTTCTTGAAAGCAGTGTACTCCAATTTTTCCTTGAACCTCTCGGCCTCCGACGCTCTCATGCTCTCGTTTTGTTCATTCTCCCAATCTTTGAAAGAGTCAAAGTACACCTCGCTGCCAAAGGGTGGCTGTCCATACATCAGCTTCTCCGGGAAAATCTCTGAGAGCAGGTTCTTCTTGACGTTAGCCATGGATGTGTTGATGAGAAACATGCCTGTGATTGATTCTTTTAAGGGATGTTCATCTGCGGTGTTAGCAGAAATACCAAGCAAAGCCAAATTTGGCTCGATTTCCGTTGAAGCCGTCTTGGCGCCAGCTATTCTGTTTCTCTTCGGGAGTATGTGGGATTGGGAAAGCTCAAAGTTGTATTTGAAAGGGTGATCTTCAAATTTCGGCTCGTGGACAGGAACGGCGGACGCTGCAAAGTCTTTTCTGTCGGTCAACGCCTTGAACTGTTGTTCGGCCTTATCTAGAGAGTGTTGTGGGGGTTTTGGCAACTCTCCGAATGACAAGTATTTGACGTCAAGCTCGCGTAATGGAGATTTCTTTCCTGTGCGCTGGATTTCAACACTCTTTCGGCGGCTGTTCTTTTTGTCAGCGTTGTTTGGTGATAAGGGATCCTTTTCTGGTGTGGACGGGGTTGCGTCGGCCTGGGGCTCGTCAGACTTCCGGGACGACGATGGCCTCGTGAACTGAAGCATGCGAGATGCGGAACGCTGGGGGCCATTGGGCACGCTTTTTGCTGTATTCAAAAATAAGCGTAAAGACATTATTTTATGAATAGAGTGGTGTGGCGATGGTAAGGTTCTCGAATTTTTACTGAGCGTGAATGCTGATCAGGTCATGTGACGTGTTCCACCACCCTCTCAAGCGATGACGAAGGATGATAGGGAACGATACGTTCAGCTTTGGCAAAAACTTGCCGCGGCTGCCGGCTTTGTTTGTGTCAGTCGGCCGGATGTTTATTTTCCCCCTTTGTCTTTTTCGTTTTGTTGTCCTCGACTTTTCTGTCAAAATCTTCGGCTGCCACGCACCCTGCCTCACAATAAGTCACGGGCACGCAAGACCGGGAATGAACATTCAGCTGAGCCAGTTTTTCGACAAGAGCTCTTGGAATAATTTCTTGCTTTGCATTTCCTTTTCCTTTGATTATCCTTATTTGTATACAAAATGGGCCTACTTTTTGATCCGGCCCCGTTTGTCCGATCTCGGCGATAGCAGGTGCGTTCGGGAGCGCATTGTAGTTCTCTTTATTTCACCGTTTTGCCCGTGGCTAGCAAATTGCGTGGTTCCGGAAAGCCAAAAATCAACACACAAAAAACAAATCCAACATAAAAACAGATCGAAGAACAGCACAAGAAATAAGAAAGGTCTCAAATGTCACGCCCGCAATAAACACCCCTCTCATCCCAGCCATCGTCTACACCTCCCCATGGAGAGGCTCCCCACATGAGATGGTAATTAGCACCTACATATAAACGCACACACAGAAAACTCAGAAGCGGATGGTCAAGTTCCACCTCAGAAAGAACTATCTCAAACACGTTATGTCTGTTCACAGAGAAAAAGTCGACGTGGCCTCGTTGCCACACTCATACAACAACCCTGTCCCATTGGCGGTTATTGGCGGCACCGGGCTCTACGATCTTCCAAACTTGAAGCCCGTGGCCCGTCTTACTGTGTCCACGCCGTGGGGCTTTCCATCTGGCCCCATCACGGTTTCCGAAACCGAACATGGCCACCCTATTGCCTTCTTGCCTAGACACGGTTTGCACCACGACTTGCTCCCCTCGGATGTTCCGCTGCGGGCCAACATTGCTGCGTTGAAAAAGCTCGGAGTCAAGGCGATCATCGCGTTCTCCGCCGTGGGTTCTTTGCAACCCGAAATCAAGCCCCGTGACTTTGTCATCCCAACGCAGGTGATTGACCGTACCAAGGGAATTCGTCCCTCCACGTTTTTCGAGAAGGGCTTCGTTGCGCACGCCATGTTTGGTGAGCCATTTGACTTGAAGCTCAACAAAATCATTTCCGACTCCATTCCTTCCACGGGTTTTTTGGAGGCATTTGATGGCGCTGACGCCCCAAAATTACACTCCAAGTCGCACACTAACAACGGCGAAGACTTGACCATCATTTGCATGGAGGGGCCACAGTTTAGCACGCGTGCGGAGTCGAAGCTCTACAGAACGTGGGGCGGGTCCGTGATCAACATGTCGGTGTTGCCGGAGGCCAAGTTGGCACGTGAGGCCGAGATTGCTTATCAGATGATCTGTATGTCCACTGACTACGACTCTTGGAATGAAAGCGAGGAGCCCGTGACGGTTGAGACTGTTGTTGGCAACTTGAAGGCCAACTCAGCCAATGCCTGCAAGGTTGCTGGAGAGCTCGTGCACATTGTGTCGGAAGACTTGGCCAATGGCACTTCTGGTTTGGGATCCGATCTAGAGGGTTCCATGAAGTTCTCGGTCAGCACAAGTCCTCATGGCGTGAAGAAAGAGTTGTTGGAGAAAATGCACTATCTTCACCCAGGCCACTGGCCGCTTTCTTAGATGTGTCGTTCGAACGGAGGAAGAGACCGTGGTATACCTTGCAGATACACAAATAAACAAGATAATAGACAAATTGAGATCTGAGATGGAACGAGTAGCGTCAGGAAGTAGAGAGAAATATGGAGAAATAATGGGAGCGTAGCTAGACTAAGAGAAGCATGAAAGAGAAGAAAATTGCATACATTATTGAGAGGAAGAGGCAGAAGAAGATCGATCAAATGAAATAGAAGGAAAACAGAAAAAAAAAAAAAAAAAAAAGAAAAGAAAAGAAAAAAGAAAAAATGATAGATCGAGCTCTGTGCTCATTCCCTATTAACTGGACCAGATCCGCACCATCTTGTCCTTGCCGCCTGACGACACTTTTTTGCCGTCCATACTCCAGTCAACAGCGTAAACCTCGTCCGCGTGGCCAGGAAGGTCCACACTCAACTTGCGTGTCCGTACATCCCAGACTTTCAATGTAGTATCCTTGGAACTGCTGACCAAAAGCCTGTTGTCGGCAGACCAAGCCGTCTGGTAAACAGGCGCCACATGGCCCCGGAACGTGCCGAGGAAGGTGCCTTTAAGCCCGTCCCAAAGCTTGATGGAATTGTCGAAGGAAGCGGACACAATGTGTCTTCCGTCGGGCGAGAACAGCACGTGGTTAACGAGTTTCTGGTGGCCCGTCATACGGCACACGGGTTTCGACGACTTGAGTGGCTCCCAGAAATACATGGTAAAATCATCGCTCGCAGTCACTAGTCTTTCGCTGATCCGCCCGCCAAGCTTGGCCACCTTCTCGTACTGTTGCAACGCCTTCTGGCGCAATTCTGCGGGACTTGCCTTGGCACTGGCCCGCGATGACGTGTTGTCAAAGCCGCCTTTACGCAAGACATGATCCGTGGAAATCGAGAGATGGTTGACCCAGTGAGCATGGCTCTTGAGGGTCTGAATGCATTTTCCACTGGCTGCCATGTCCCACGCCTTGATGCTTTTATCATGAGAGGCACTGTATACGATGTTGGAACCGGACCACTTGACGCACGACACGGCGTTCGTGTGTCCAGACATCGTGAGCACATTGACTCTTCTGGACGTGTCCCACACCTTGACAGTACCATCCTTGGATCCGGACGCAAGACGTGGCGCGTCTGTCTCTTTGGTGAGATGCAAGGGTTCCCAGGTCAAACTGGAGATCCATTTGGTGTGCCCTATCAAAGGGTTTCCGAGCAGGGCGCCAGTTGTTGCGTCCCACAATCTGATGGTGTTGTCCATGGAGCCGGTGGCAATCATGGTTCCGCATGGCGAGTAGGACACACACAACACCCAGTTGGTGTGGCCTGTGAGAGTTTTGAATGGTGTTTGCGTGTTGCAATCCCAGATACGGGCAGTGGAGTCACCTGCTCCCGTGCACATCCGGCCAGAGTCATTAGGCGAGAATTGGCAGCACAAAATCGTCGAGCCGTGGCCTGCAATAGCGGTGTTAGACCGGGTCACGGGCTTAACCTTGAAAACTGCTCTGGGAGTGTAGACAAGAGTCAAGAAGTCTTCGGTGCTTTTGATCCCCGGCTTCAAGACCGACGAGTATAAGTTGTCCCTGATATCAACGAGCTGCGGGTCAGGCTGATTGTCCTTTTGGTTAAGAAGCGAGAAGGAGTAGGGCACAGGCTCGTCTTTTTCGCCTGTGAGCTGGTTCAAAAGCTCTTCCAACTGCTTCTCGGTGATGCCTCCGGGCACCCGGATAGACCCACCAACAGACTCGCCGGTGTCGGCGGCCTGAAATTTCACCAACACATTCGGGAGGTCCGCGGGAATGAGGTCAACCTCCTTGACGGCCTGTGCTTCTCTCTTTTGCTTCTTCGACTGCGGAGGGATAACCGTGGCCATATTTGCTAGTGCGATGAATGGTTTTAATATTCCAAATTTTCGTGAGCGCCAACCAGATGCTCATCGCACTATGCGCAGGCACACGCTGTGGGGAAGCCTTTTGGATGATGCCGCCACCACTAAACAAAGTGCTGCTGAATAAAGATTGTCTTTGGTCACAATGGCGACCTTGTGAAGGAAAGAATTAAGTTCTCTTTTTTTCCCTTGATCCAAAGGAAAATGGTGGCGGGTGTGGGTCGAGGGTAATTGAATATGCGAAACCATGAAGCCGCAACACAGCGAGAACGACACTGGCATCTATGAATGACGGAGAAGCCACATCGCCTGACTGTCCATGTCCTCCAAAGGCTCTCCTGCCAGCTCAACGTCTGATCCCTCAATCACCAGGCGATGCGACGATGTCACTGAATTATCGTCAAAAGGTGGCAGGTACAGGCGAGCGGGCCTGCTCAGAAGATTATCCTGATGCAAATGCGGTTCTGATGCCTTTTTCGAGTGATCTTCAAGTAAATTATCTTCTGAGTCCTCGGTCGAATGCTCGGCTGAATCGTCAGCCACATCTTCGGCCGAGTCGTCCGAATAACTTGCGCGACGCTTGTACCCAGCCACTTGTGATGGGGTGACGGGCGGTGACGAGGGAAACAGGCGACGTAAGTCTCTCTGGCTCGGTCTCGGACTTTCACAAAATCGTTGAGTGGAGGCTTGACGGGTGACTGCGTTGGTTTGCGCCTGAGTCTGTGTTGAAGAAAGCGACTGCTGGAGCATGGAGCCAAGTGGAGTCGCGTCAGAGCCACTTTCCAGCAGCGGGCCCAGAAGATCGATAAACCACGGTCTTCTAGCCGCGTTCTCCCCAGCAGAGGTACTTTGACAAAAGTCAAAGTACACCGGAGCGTAGAGGTGATCTGAACCATTGCGGTAGACCATTTTGGCCACACACACATCGTAGCAGTCACCGTCTTCCACTTCCCGCTTTTCGTTGCAAAAATGAGGGCTGCGGTAGTACCAGTCATAGTAAAACACCACGCGAGCTGTAATGCGCTTGCCCACCACACTTGTGCGGTCGCCTCGACCACCGTCAAATGTTACTGGGCTCAATACTAGTCGACGGCGCTGCTTGAGAGAATCCTGACTAGCTGCCAGGGCAAGTTGAGGTTGCTGGGACATTTGAGAGGAATTATTTCCCTGGGAGGACAAGATAGACGGGCCAATTGTGGAATAGGGCTTGAATATTGGCTCAAGACAGCCACAAAGGACTACGACTGCCGAGCGGTCAAATGCGAAGTCGGAGAGAAGCAGAAAGAAG
>JAKUBD010000061.1:0-26583 GCA_030563125.1 Metschnikowia laotica
TTCCGGAGTCCAGCGAGTTTCCGTCCCGCCCGCTTTCACGAAACTCTTTAATTTCCTGTCTTTCCACGACGGCAACCAAAGACGGAGTGGAAGGAAACCGCTTCCACAAAGGCGGACACATCTACCTAGGGAACACGGCCGCCCCAAAGGCGCAGCACGGGCTTGCCCACATCGGCCAAGGCACATCGAACTTGTTCTCTGTTCCTGGTAGAACGACAAGTCCCAAAAACAGCTTTGATCCAGCGCAAGCTCCACCGATCACTCTCACTGAAAAAATAAACATGATGAATAATGTCGGCTACGAGGAGAAACTGCCTCCTTCTTGAATATGGTTTTGATGGAATAACTTTTGAAATGAGCCCCTTTTATGCAACATTCAAGCTCTATTTTCTGTAGCTCTGCCACCTTTTTTTTTTCTTTCTTTTTTTTTTTGCTTGCAATCGTGCTTCTTGATGTTTCTGTCAGCCAGGTCGGCCGGCTCGCAGCGTTGGCGGCGGCGCCAGTCAGGGCGCGAACTGAAATTTCTGGTTGTTCTGCTTTTTTACCAACCATGTTGAGACTCAGTGCCCGTGCCGCTCTGAGACACGCCGCAAAGCCAGCTTTGGCGAAGAGGTTCATTTCCACTGAAGCGGAGGAAGTTACCACCAAGTTGAACGACCATGCAGATCCAGCTAGACATCTGTTTTTCCGTTACACCTGGGGCTCGTGGTTGAAAAACAACCAGGTCGAGAGAGCCAGAAGAGAAACACGTTTCTCCATCGAAAATCTTGCAACCTTCGTTCGGCTGTTGCAGCCCAAAGACTCCAGCACGCTAGTCAAGCCCCAGCTGTTGTCCAACGGCATCACGGTTCTTCCCAATAACTGGAGCAAAGAGATTATCGGCGAAGACAAATTCGACGTGACAGCTATCGCCAGTATCCACGAAGGAAAGCACCACAAGGTCTACAAAGTCACCATTGGAAATGGCAAGGAGTTTGTCTTAAGAATCCCTTACAAGTTGGAATCTGATTTTGCAATCGAGAACAAAATCAAGAGCGAGGTGGCCATGATGGACTTCTTGTCGTTGAAACTCAACGCCAATGTTCCCAAAGTTGTTGCGTATGGAAGCACCCGCTCCAACCCTTTGCAAGCTCCTTTCATCTTGATGGAGTACATTGAAGGGGACTTGTTGATGAAGAAGTGGAACCCTATGGCAGCCGACTCCGACTCCACCACTTCCGAATTGAAAAGTGTTATTGGGCCGATAATGGACTTCTACGACAACGCGCTTTCGATCTCGTTTAACCGTTTCGGATCGCTCTACTTTTTCGACGACGTGAGCCCTGACAACCAGAGAGTTTTGCCATATGACGGAGAGAACGACGAGGCTCTTAAAAACAGATGGAGAATTGGACCAAGTGTGGAACGCATCTTTTCAAAGGGAAAAAAGCATTTGACGTCTCGTCAGATTCAGAACCATAGTGGTCCGTGGGACACAGACAAGCCTCTTTCGATGCTTGAGGATGCTGCCAACATTCAGTTGGAAAGCTTGAAATCGAGATTGGGCTTGGCCCAGGCGGGATCAGGAAGTCAAATTGAGGACATGGACGCCTTGAAAGAACAAATTGAGACCTTCGAGCACCTCAAGATTATGGCACCTAAGCTCTTCAACCCCGCATCTAAGTCCATTATGAACGTGGACGAGCTATTCAAGCCAAGACTTTTCTTCCCTGACTTGGATCCTTTGAATGTGATTATGAAGAACAACAAGCCTTATTTCGTTGACTTTGAGCACTCGCTGATCAAGCCATTTATCTTGTCGACTTACCCAGCATTCGTCGCCTACCAGGGAGGCAAGGTCTACAACCTTGAGGAAGACATCCCTGGTTACAAGGACATGGATGAAGTTGAGAAGCAGCAATACGAATTCATGTACTACAAAACGAGAAATGAGAGATTGTGGGAGCACGCACTCAACGAAAGAAAACACGAATTGATCGCAGTTGCCTCTCCACACATCAAGGTGTTGAAGGCACCATACTCTCTGGCCTTGGAGTGCAAGAGTGACAAAGACTATTTGTTTGTGGAGAACGCTATTGTTCAATTGCAAGCTATGTGGAACGTCTACGTTGCCAATGGTCTCGTCAACACCGACGAAGCACAGTTTCCAATTGAGTACACCCAAGAAAGATTGGACAAGCACCAAGCAACATTGGAGGACCACCAATTGCAAGTTGTGTCTAAGCCCTTCGCTGCCACGGGCGGATGGGTCCCACAAGACATGTTCGACATGTTGAAGGAGCAAGGCATTCTTGTCGAAGAGGCCAACGGCGATTTCCGTATTGAGGAAGAGGCTGCGTTGAGAGACCCACCGAAGGAAGAGGCTGCGTAAGAATTGTACATAGATGGATTCACCCATTTTCTTATTCAGATTCATGTCTTAGAAGTATTTTCTTGCCAACGATTTGACCCTATGGTCGAAATCAGGCGACACGAGCGCGTCGTTCACTGAGTAGAACGGATTGAGTAATGCTTTGACGTAGAGGTCGTAAGTCTCGAAGAAAAATAGCTTGATCGAGTTTTCGTCGTTTTTCGCCGAGGATGCAGAGACCATGGCCTCAAGTGTGTGGGCCGATTGGTCGTTGGGATCGGAGCAAAGAATCATCTTGATGTTTCCCTGTGTAATAAATGAATGGACAGACACACCGTGAAACGAGTCCACCTTGCCCAAGTTGCAGCTAGTGCTTTGCCATTGTGTGTCTTCGATGATATCTAGTGAGGAGTTACTGATGAAGGGTAGTAGCTCTTTGACCTTCTGAGAGAATTTGGGCTCGCCTGCAGAAGTGGACAGACTTTTGAACAGTGAAAAGTTGAGCTCATAGAGAGGATTGTCACGGGTTCCGATGATGGTGAAGTAATACGACGACATTGACCAGCGTGAATTGTTCTGCCGCGGCCACCGTCATGATATCTCGACTCCGTCCGGAGTCGCTACTGCACAGGCACCTAATGAAAGAAGGCGGCGCCAGAGATGGTAAAAAAAAAAAAAAAAGAATAACCGTAAGGCATCAGTTACCGCTTCGTGCTTCATATCTTCTTCTGGAGATGATGGCTGGATTAAAAGTAATTGACCAGAGTTTTGGGCTGAAAAGTTTAGGTGTGCTTTTTGGTAGTTGTTCCAAATTCGGACAGTGGATTGCGAAATACAACGACAATTACCAACAGGCAACAATTCAGGAACAGACCACACTCTACCCTAACCGCATACACACACACCTGATGTTGTCCCGAACATGATACACTTGCTGCCCACCAGTAGGAAGGATTTATCGGTCATTTAATGCCATAAGTGTTTGACTCACCCCGCGTTCTCAACGCTACAGCTGTTAGCTTGTACTAGTGCTAGAATACCTAAAAATGCCCCGAGCGCAGAATGAGAGAACGACACAGATAGCGCTCACAAGAGAGGTAAGATATTTCAGCATAAAACTCTATTCCTTACATGTCACACTTAGTCGAGACCAATGACAAGTCTAAAAGCCAGATCTTGAATTGCCCCACTGTGGGATGACGATGTACCTGCATGCGCACGCCTTGTTTATGTTTACTCGCAAAACTTCGGCCCTGACTAGCCCTTGATACGTGATACCGATAAGCCACTGCTAAACAGCTGAACTTCGCTGGACAAAAACTCGCCTGTATTTCAAATACGCCTTACAATTCCACCCAAGCATAGCAACACTGCAATTTAACACACTCCTTCAGGCATTCCATCTCTGCTGATGTTCCTATTGCCTGGGTAAAATGAATCGCAGTGCAAGTTTCTATATCCGACGTCACAAGCCCGAAGACTTCGACAAACCCAAGGTTTTGTTCGCATCGGACATTCCTTCGAAAATATCATCATGTATCGCTGAGCTACATCTTTACCAGGGCGGCTCTTCGAAGAGAGTGGTCGATCTCAAGGACTACATACGAGCCTTTGAGCTAACGTTGGAACTCAACGCACTCCTCACAAGAAACAAGACACTTCAGCCTTCTGTACTCGTTAGCAGAAACCAAATATTCATTGCAAAGTCACTTAATGATTCTCGTCTCACCCGTGAACTGCAATGTACCGACCTTTCTTTTCCCGAGGTGTGGAAATCGATTTTTACCATGAAGGATCGGTCAGAAGTCTTTGTTGTTAAGTTCGCTTTGCAGCTTGAAAAATTCTCTATCGACCTAGCGAATGTTCAAGATTTGTCGTTGTCATTCTCGGTCAATCGAGATTTCGATATGTTTCTACTCCACGACAACTCTCTTCTACACCACATCGAGAATTACATCCGCCGAAAGCTACTCGACGAGCTCAAGATGAATACGGAGATATGTAAACAAATTTCCGACTCATCCACAATTCTACAAGACCTGCCGATTAACAAATGCGCCACGCAATTCCAAAATATCAGCAATCGCCCATACTACGACTCCATCGACTTGGCGAATGCCTCCTTGGATGACCACGAGAACTCTCTCATATTGAAAAAGCAGTTGATTTTCGACGAGGATGGCATTTATGAAAATTCAGAGGAGGATATCAGAATTTTGCACTCGGACCAATCAGACGAAAGCGGTAAATGCACCGGGAATGAAGACGAGGACTCCGATGAAGTGATGAACATAATTTCAAGCGATGATCTAGAGGGGATTTTACACTCTCCTATCTCCTTATCAAGCGAGGCTACGGTCCCATGCTCGAATGTGGCACTGCAAAACGAAACCCCCCAATTTAGGAGCCAACCTGCTGAACATATACCAGCTGGTGAGGAGAAACTGATGAGATCCGAGGAGCTGATAGTACTTGAACCGCTCCCTGCTGAAAAACATTCTATCGAAGAAGAGCCCCGTGGCCCTATATGTGATAAGGATAAATCTGCCACTCAATTTGATATCAACTCCAATCCTTTTGAAAATTCAGGGTTCGATAATTTAAGTACACTCGAAACGGACATACTGACACCGTTATGCTCACCGAAAAAGGCGTGGAAAGACTCCGAAGTGAAGAAATCAGGGGGAACTACGATAAGGAGTCAAGCTTCCTTTAGCTTCATTGACCATGCTGACGAAGATGGTTTGAATTTCGCCTTCAAAGACAAATCTTCTTCAGTGCCTGAATATATAAAGGAGAACAAGAAGTTCAAATTTATTAAAATTGGCAAAGTGCAAAAGTTTGTCAGCATGTTTGAAGAAAAAACAGACACTCCTGGGAGCGGCATGAGCAGGGCAGGCACAAGAACTGGTAGCCCAGTTTGATATATAATGAATAACGATCGCATTAGATGGAAGTGTAATTAAGTAGGGACTGACAGTTTCATACCACTTGGCTTTCAAGAGAAGCGATTCTGTCGATTAACGAATCGAATTTCCTCAAAGCATCATTCATGCTCTCTTCATCCATGACAGCATCGTCACCATCGGGATTGACCTTTATCGTACCTAAACACCAAGTCTCTTTTAGTCCTCTCGTGATACTTAATAGGTCTTTGCATAGTCTTATGATCGTCAAGGCATCGGATTCTATTGTCACGTTATCGACAGCTAACATTTCTCTTGACTTTTCCAGGATTATAGCCTTGTCAAACATATCTTGAAACTTTTCCAAGATCTGATAGACGGTGGAATCAATTTTTTCTGTTTTTAGTAAGAAGTTTGAAGCAGAAAAGACCATGATACATACTTAGTAGAGATACTGATCGTTGCTGCATGTTGAATTGTTGACGCCCCAGATTTCTATGTTACACCCGATCTTCATGATATTGAGAAATCGAAACCGGTACACCATCTCCACTTCACCCGCAGAAACCAGAAGAGTGAAAGGCAAAGTGGACAGTATTTAGGCCCGGGTTTGAGACTAGTTTCGAAATCATTTTGGATTCTTCAAGGCTGCTATCTGTATATTAGAGACAATTACCTTTTTTTTCTTTTTTTTTTTTTTTTTTTACGGCCAGAGCCAGCATAACCTACTCGTTTAAAAATAGGAATGCGCACACAGGTCAATCTCAGGTGCTAAAATTCAGTAATCTAGTTACTCCGGTTTAAAAGCACATCTTACTTTGATGGTTTAACGCCGTTTGTCAGGGAACTGATCCTCCAGATAGAGAAAAAAAGAGAGAAAATATAAAATACGCCTTTTTTTTAAAAGTCGTCAAAAGTCATGTTCTGCTTGTAGATGATCGAGCTGAATGCCACATATCGAGCCTTTCCCACAGTGTCACAATTCCGAGTCGATAGGATGGAGCTGTCTTCAAAAAACGACTTCTCCACACGTCGCATAAATTTCAGGTGCAAAATATTTCGATTTTACATAAAATAATCATTAGGTCATATACAAAGCGCCGCAGCGATCTCGTCTCGTCAGAATATGATCGATCCAAACTTCACTAAAAGCTTGAACATCCATAAGAATACTTGAGAAATGGTGACAAAACACCATATGACTCTCAAAAATACAACAATGACATTTTCAAGAGCGGAGTAAAGAAAATTGTATCTTCCAGAGTCACTTATCAGTGCATTTTCTAATCCCCTTGTGGTGCCACTGATGCTTAAACCAAAAAGTGCCCGACTCACATGATTTAACTCGTCACTTGTTCTCTTCAAATCCATCAAGAGAAGCGTATTTAGCTCACCATAGGAGCGATCCATGGAGCTCAATAAATTATCAATTTTTATAGCACAATCATCATTCGCAATGTTGCCTAGACTCTTGACTTCGTCAAAAAAGCCTTTAACCAATGACTCCCTTGCGGGAAGCATAAAACGGTTGAATTCATTTAGATCGGCTAGTAAATGCTGAGCTTTTGGCTGCATGACTTGATCTAGCCTGTAATGCGCAGATTTGATTAGAGCTGTATCGACTCCCTCCAGGTGAAATAAATCGGAGCTAATCACTGAGCTCAAAAACAGCATCTTTTTTGCTAAAGAGAGAAAATGCATGTCGCTCGAATTGCTTGAGCTACTCTTAGAGAGCCTGTTACCTCTATCACTGTCATTGAACGCGATATAGTCCCCAGGTGATGCAGGTTGGTTGACATGGGCTGAGGTAAAATTCACCTCACTGAGATTTTGCGCAGAGTCACCGCTCTTTTTTGTCACTTTTCGAAGGAGACTGTTGGAAGAGGCGGACCTGATATTAAGGTTCTCCGACATGCCATCAACCGATTCGGTCGGTGGTAAATCTGACGCATCAGTATCCATGCGCTGAAAAATTTCACTTTCATTCAATTCAAACTCATGTGCAAAAGGATTTTTGAACCTCTCTTGTTCCAAAAAATTGGGATCTTTATTTATGTCACTGATTTTGATCTCTGGGATGTCCTTTCTCAGCAAATGATCTTGTGACATTTGTTCCAGCGACTCTACCGCTTCGGATTCAGCGGAGGACGAGTTAGGGTATTTGTAGATCCTTTTTGCTTTTTCTTTCAAATTTCGCTTCAAGCTATGATGGGAATGATGACGATGATCATTATTTCGACTTGAAAAATGAAGTTTGCTGACAGGATTTTCAAGGTACTCGGGATCAGGTGTCAGTTCACTCCACAGTGGATGTTTCAAATGTTTTTTGCGCTTGTGGATCAGAGATGAAGAAGAGGAATTGGAAAGCCATGAGTCGCTTTTTCGATCTAGCAGCTTCTGCCAGTGATGCTTTGTCCATGCAAAATCGGCAAGGACCTCGTTCGGGTCAATACTCCAAAACATCTTCCACTGCTTTCGGCCAGTGATCAGGTGGGATGAAAAAACATTGCACGGGAGGTTTTTCATGGAAGCGGGAGGAGTGGGCTGCCGAGCCTTTGCTCGAGCGACCCTGCTTCTCAAGACTCGCAATGGATTATAGGACACATCGAAGCCCGCACTCAGAGGGGATTCATCTCGCGGGAGCTCTGTGGACTTCTGGAGCCACAGATACTTCAATTCAAGGTATGACTTCACCAATTCGGCTCTTCTTCTTGTGGGAACGGAGATGCGGAAGGGCTTCCCTTCTGGAGACAATATGTAGTTTGACGAGACCTTGGAGTCTATGGAATCCACGACGTTAAATTTCGAGCTGAGTGACTTCGCAGATGTGAGGAATAGAGAGGCCATTCTTTGCTGACTATTTTGCGAGGCGTCGACTGGTCTTTCTGCAATATCTGAGGAGGGCAGATCGATATCCAACAGGAACCCCGGGTCACAAGTACGGGGTAAAGAGTGTACTTCTCCCCCACTATACAGCTTGGTTACTTTTCTGGATGTCTTAGAATGCCTGGAGTAGCTTGCGTGTGGGTTTTTCCCGGAAAGAGAGGTCATATGCAATTGATCTAAAGGGCCAGCGTGAGTATCGGACTGGTGCGAGGAGAATGACGTCAGCGTCGGCTCCCGGCTGGCCTGAACAACCATGGCTCAGTGTGGATGTAGCACTCGTGTAAATCAAAGGGTGGTATGCGTCTTCTGTCGATGACTATCGCGTGCATGTGTGCGGCATGGCAGCGGTGTGGATTTGGTGCCGGGAGGATGGGCAGAAGCAGGCGAAAAAAATAACCAAGGAAGGGGAACGGGAAAAAAAGAACACGGACCCACTGTCTTCAGAAACGCAACAGAAAAATCACAGGAAAGGATATTACGGGATTATTATAGCACGTCTCGGTGGCAAGGTCGATTCCATCGGCGCACAAGGCTGGCGGCGGTGCGCAGTGATAGCCGAGAAGGGTTTAGTAGACAAGTGAGGGTAACGATAGAGGCAAGCAACGTGAGGGGTGGCAAAAAAAAAAAAAAGAATCAGGAAAAAAGGAAACGAAATCGAACCGATTCCGACAAACGAGCACAAGTTACGACAAATCAACTCAAACTAGGTCAAAATCAGTTCAAGATGCAGCGGGAAGTCCATCGCCCAGAGCGGCGCTGGCACCGGTGCTGGCGCGGCTCGGACGAAGGATGAGGACTCCAACGGCGCACAACACGTTAGATACAAAAAGCACCAGCTTCTTACCTGAAATGCCCGAGATCAAATTCATTAAAAGCGCCAGCGACTTTGCCGCCACGCTCCAGAGCAACAAGTATTTAGTGGCCAATTTCACCGCAGCGTGGTGCGGGCCGTGCCAGGCATCAAAGCCCGTGGTGGACCAACTATACAATGATCCAACTTATAGCAAGGTCGAGATTGTTCGTGTGGACATTGACCAGTGCACTTCTCTTGCGAGCAAGTACAACGCGACCTCTGTGCCGACCTTCATTTTCTTCGAGGGCGGCAGCCAGACGACAGTGGTTCGTGGATTTTCGCCCCAGGTCAAACTGGCTTTGGATCTGATGAACGAGAAAGCGCAAAACGACAGCGCTGCTACCGAACGCTCAAGCAGCGGTAGTGACGCTGCCGCCGCTGAGGGTGCTGTGGACCAGGAAATGAAGGCGCTTGTACCCAAGGGCTACAGCATCATCAATGAGTACATTAACAACGAAGAGATGGATTCACTCAACGTTATGGCGATCGGCGATGCTGAGGTCAAGCAGTTGTTTAGTGACAAGTGTGACAAGTCGGCAGTCTACACGGAAGCCGACTCACAGGGTCTTTTCTTTGTTCCATTTCACAATGTCAGCAAGATCTACTCGATTTTGATCAAGTTTGCTGATCCGGCCGCGTACTCCCTGTCCTCTTTGGATGCTGAATATTCAGAAGAGAGCCAGAAACCCCTGCAAATCAAGGTTTGGCCCAACAAGCCGTCTATTATCTCCTTTGACGACACGAACGACCCTAAAGCGCCTCACTCCCAGCAAATCACCGGCGACGGTGCATGGCATGAGATCAAGCTCAAGTACGTGAGATTCCAAAAAGTTAACAGCTTGAACATTTTCGTTGACGGCGCCGATGAGGACTATCACACGTGGATTGAGAAAATTGTCTTTGTAGGTGTCACAGGTGACAGCAGAGACCAGGGTACTCTCCAGCATGATGACGATTAAATAGCTACAGAATTGACAGCATGTGCCATAAGTCCCGGTTACCATAGACGGGGTAAAATCAGATTTAGAAGCTTCTGTTGCACGAATGTGGCACGAGGGTGCTTCTTAAAAGCGGAAAAAATAAGTACAATCGTGGAATACCCATCAACGGTATTCGACAAGAGTCTAGTTTCAACACGCCTTTATAATAGTCATAACCGGTAACATTAGTCCAGAATCCACTCTGCCGTAGAACCGTAATACCGTAATACCGTTGATGCAATTGGATAAGTTACTCGTTAGCCGCGACCAGCATTTCAAGACCGTGGTAGCGAAAGCCCCACCCGACCACGATGCCGAAATAGCCGCACACGTGACGTAGAGACCTGCACAGCACCGCCACCTTCAAATTCTGGGCCTGTACCACGCCCAACAGCTTCTGTCAGTGGGATTATAACAAGCGTCTTCAGCAACACCATGATGATCCGCTCGCTATTCAGAAGCCCTGTTATAAGGAGCTTTGCTCTTGGTCAGCATGTTCGCCCGGCCTTCTATCTCAAGCCAGCCGCTGTGATTTCTCCCTCGACTATACGCTGCGCCAGGTTTCAATCCACTCTCGCCAAAAAGCCACAAGAAGACCTGAAAAAGCCACAGAGCCCATCAAAATCTGCTACCCCCACGTCTGAAGGCAAGGACGTGCCCAAGGATTTGGCGCCCTCCTTGGATGTCAAAACCACAGATCTCACCAGTTCTTCCGCGGCACCCGAGCCTAAGAAGTCTCTTTGGGTAAAGGTCAAACACGAAGTCGCTCACTACTGGGCAGGCACTAAGCTTTTGGGCTACGAAATCAAAGTTTCCACGAAATTGTTGTTCAAAATGGCTAGCGGTTACGCATTGTCAAGAAGAGAGAGCAACCAGTTGCAGCGCACCATCGTGGATGTGGCTAGATTGATTCCATTCTCCATGTTTTTGATTATCCCATTCGCTGAGTTGTTGTTGCCAGTTGCACTCAAGATCTTTCCAAACTTGTTGCCTTCCACCTACGAATCGTCCTCCGACATCAAGAAGAAGAGAGCCCGTTTGACAAAGGCCCGTTCCAATGCCTCCGAGTTTATCAAGAAAACCATGGAAGAGAGCGGACTTAAGTTGTCGAAGAAAATTTCGGAAAAAGAGAAAGAGTCTTTTGTTTCTTTTTTCGACACGATTTCGAACGGAAAGACACCCCGCCGCGAACACTTGATCCAAGTCGCCAGAATGTTCAAGAACGATCAGGTTTTGGACAACTTGTCACGTCACCAGCTTGTTGCCATGACAAAATACATGTCGCTTAGACCATTCGGTACAGACTCGATCTTGCGTTACCAAATTAGACATCGTTTGTTAACCATCATTAAGGACGACAAGGCTATTGACTACGAAGGTGTTGAGTCGTTGACCGTTCCGGAGTTGCAGTTGGCTTGTTCTCAAAGAGGTATTAAGACTCAAGATATTTCGCCTGCTCGTTTGAGAGGGGATTTGGAAACTTGGTTGGACTTGAGATTGAGACAAAAGATCCCATCAACCCTCTTGATTCTTTCATCTGCCTACACCTACGGTGAACATGTTCAAGGAATCGACACTTATTACGATGCTTTGTTGGCCGTCTTATCCTCCATCCCAGACGAAGTTTATAACGTTGCTAAGTTAGAATTGTCCGATGATTCGAAATTGAAATTGAACATCTTGAAGGAGCAAGACGAGATGATCAACGAAGAAAACCAGAGGGAGAAGGGCACTGTCAACCAAATCAAGGATAACATTAAGTTGGACGAATATGAGGAAACCGCAACCGAAGGTATGAAGATCGAGCAAGACGAGTCTGATGAGGGGAAAAAGGACACGAGCAAAGAGACTCAAAAGTGAATTTAACGAACCATAGAAAAGAAAGGCGTAACTCATCATATCTTTCACACAGGTTTCAGTTTGTGACAGGTGTGAGCTAAGGTTACCACTTCATTTCTCACCGTATATAGCTACAGTTTAACCATAATTTATTGACTCACGATTTTGTTTATTTTCCTCTATATTTTTAGATTAGTTTTTACCAGTGGACCCGAATCCGCCCTCGCCTCTGTCCGTAGAATCCAATTCCTTTTCGGTAATGACGGTGATGTCAGCATTGATAATCAGCTCCAAGACAAGCTGAGCAATTCTGTCGCCGGCTTTGATTTCAAAGTCCTTCTTGGAGTGGTTGAAAAGGACAATCTTAACCTCGCCTCTGTAGTCTGCGTCGATGACACCAGCACCGGTGGAGATTCCGTGCTTCACAGCGAGACCAGAACGAGGAGCGACCCTGCCGTAGGTGCCGACAGGCACAATGATGGAGATGTCAGTCGCAACCATGCCTTGGCCTTGGGCTGGAATCAATGCATCCTCAGAGGCGTAGAGGTCATAGCCAGCAGCAAGAGCCGAGCCTTTGGTCGGAACGGTGGCTTTGTCAGAGCGAAGGAATACCTTCAATTCATCGGAGGCTTTCAATTTCTTTTCAACAGACATGATTTCGGATAATGGATAAATGGGAGAAGGAGAATTTCAAACCGGGGCGAGTACGATGGGACGCGCGAGCAGACGCGTGCAGGGCAGATGCGACACGCTGTGACCACGCGCTAGCTCAGCGCGCTGGTCTTCCACATTTCCTCGTAGAAATTAGGAATGCTTTCGAGGAGAAGAACAGATTTGTTGGTGAAAAATGGAAAGAAAGGAAACACGGCTCGGTTTAGGTAATGTTGGCGGCCTAGAACGTCGCGCCTCCAGTCCCTCCATTCAGCGCCGTAGCCCTCGACCTTGCCGTAGAGGAAGATGTAATCCATGACTAGATCAGTTCTGGCGTTAATTTTGCTCTCTCTGAGGGCCCTTGACCGTGGTGCGATTGGACGACAGGACTCCTTGCCATTGTTGACAGACACAGGGTCTATTGTCTTCCCATCGACTGTGCGAGCGCTCAAAAAACGCTCTTTTGCTCCTGGCTCTCTGCACAAGCGTTGGAAGGCTGTTCTGCGGCGAATAAAGTCGTGCTTTTTTTCGGAGCAGGAGACGAAAAAAGCTTTTGATTCTGACAGCAAATTTCGAAATGGGCGCTTCACCTCGCTCAAACTGGGTGTTTGCAAGCCTAGGGTGGGACTGGAGCGGTCGAGATATTCGGCCGCATAATAGTGGAGCATGGGCGGCTTGACGTCTCGCTGACGGATGGAAAAGGCCTCCTGAATGAGTTGATCATAGATGTCAGCGACAAACAAAGGAGGGCGGCGTAGTTTGTCCGCAATAATCTCCCACGGATAGAGATGTGCGTCATAGAAGGGATTAATTTCGTGTGAGCGCAGCGACGCTTCGGCGTAAGCGGCAGTGGTTCGCTGAAAATGATCAATTACCGATTGGCTGGGCTCTTCGAATGGCCGGCGGAGATCCAGCCCCATGGATGACCAGAGCAGACAGCTGTAGTTGGGGGTTAAGCCGTTGACGACATGG
Source organism: Metschnikowia laotica (assembly GCA_030563125.1). Taxonomy (NCBI): domain Eukaryota; kingdom Fungi; phylum Ascomycota; class Pichiomycetes; order Serinales; family Metschnikowiaceae; genus Metschnikowia; species Metschnikowia laotica. The sequence goes on from JAKUBD010000061.1 coordinate 13,438, forward strand.
AAGAGGGGAAAACCCTTTATGGGCGACTGGGTTGCGAATGGTACGGCGCGGTTGACAAGTGACGGGTTGAACAATCTGTATGGCTGCGGAAGCACCATTGGCACCTTCGGGTTTTTGTAGACATCTCGTAGGGTCACGGAGAAGCGCATGGTCTCTTGGTGGAGCGCATGATGTTGAGATCAGCGCGAAGGCGCGTCTGGTGTTGATACACTATTTCGCGATGAGCCGCAGACGATATTGAGCCGCAGGCAGTGTTCTAAGACCCACGTACGCTTTTGCCGTGATAAATCGCAGATTTTCTTTTTCCGTGAAGACACACCGAGCCATTGATGTAAGTGTGCTCATAATATGCCTTCATCAATAATAGTGCTGGCTATGTCGGCAGACGTGGGCCGCCCCATAAGGCTTCGTGGAGTTTGATACAGAGAATGGTAGGGATTCCCTCAGCATCTTGCGGAAGCAACACCTCGGTGCCACTGGACTGGGTCCTGATGATGTTTATTTCGGGCTCGTTGAGGCGGATGCCGTGGGGCGATAGCGTGGATTGCAAGAACACACACTGGTAGATCACGAGCTGGAGAAACGTGATGGCCAAGTTGGAGAAGAACAAGCCAAAAAAGCCCAACTTCCAGAACTTGACCCACCATGCATCTTGTGGGGAGTATGTGGGGCTGATAGTGTCACCGATGAACAGGATGTTGTACCACGGTGCGGTCTCGATGATCGAAAGTTTGTTTGCGTTAGCAAGCGGCCAGAGCCAGAGGAAAAAAAAACCGGCGTGGTAAGCGGCCACCAAGACAAACTTCCAGTAGATAAGCAAGCGGGCAGAGGAAACCACGAAGTCAATCAACAGCCGTCGGTTGAAGGTTATGTTCATGCGCTGGTACTGGCGACCCAAGTCGTCCAAGTATTCGGCGTAAAGCGGGCCAGTCTCACCGGCTGCTGACGTGAGCCGCAGCGCATAGAGAAAGAATTGCACCGAAATGTGCGCCAAAACAGGGAGAATACAGCTGCTGTGAGTGTACTTGATAAATTGGAAGCCGATCAAGAAGTAGGCCAACGCATCGATCTGCGCCACGAGGTCCTTCTGGAGCACGGTTTTGGTGGAGCCATTTTCGGTTCGCGTGAAGTTCCGCTCAAGCTGGGTGTCGAACGAAACAGGCGGTTCTGCGGCCTCTGTCGAGTGGCGATTGTTCAGCGCCAGCGCTGTCGATGTCAGAGGTTCTGTGGTGCCGGGGAACGCTCCCGGTAGCGCCGCCAAAAAGTCCATTTCGAAATGTTCAGTGTGCTCGCGACCTGAAGAATGCGATGTGATGAAGCAAGAAAGCAAAGGTTGTTGTTGCAGCCAAAAGATGCCGGTGTTGGGCGTTCCCTCCTGTTGTTTTCTGTTATTTGACGCAGATGGTGGAGGTGATGGGTAGCCGCTGGTGATGTCTGGCGAACGCCGCCCGCAGGTGCCCCTGTGTGGAGACGCCTGCGGCGCTGGGCTGGCGCGCACGCCAAAAGTCGGCCGGCCACCGGCTCGACCTGAGGTGGTTTGACACACAATATAGACGAAGAATGTCCTCAAGTGGTTCTTTGAAATTCTCTGAAGGATCTCAGCGTGCAAAAAAAAACACAGGTTGTCTTTTTCGTTCATTTTTTCGTTCTCGTCTTGTGACTTTCATGGACCTCAGGCCTCCAAATTAGCTCTACCGCCCTCACCTTGGGGCCAAGGCCCCATCGCACGCGCCGGCCCAGCTGGGGCGACAGCGGGAACCGGCGAGAATAAAATTGGCAGGTCCATCCTGCATGCGCGGCCCGGGCCCAAACGCGTCTGAACGCTTTCAAGCTACATCTTCAACGGCGCCATTACAATCGTCTAGTTGCAATGTCAACCACGAGTGAACCAGCGCAAGCAGACCCAAATCTGCATCGTCAACTCAAGTCGGGACTGGTACCGGAAGAAAGAACCGGGCACATGCCAGAACCGGCAGCTCTCCCGTCCGCGGGACTATACATACCCTCCACGGCTCCGTCGAGTGCTCTTGAAGGTGTCATTTCGTCATCCCCGACCAATACAGATGATAAACATGAAGAGCAAACTCGGCATCCCAAGCGCATTAAGCTCGATCTGTCTGAATCTGACTCTTCCTCAATGATTCTGGTCCAAAGCCGCAACAGCCCGCCGGTATCTATCACCGATACCCTCACATCAGCGCCAGAAGCCCCCTCCCAGAATTCGCAGAAGCTCACCAAAAGGCAACAGGAACAGCTGATTCGACAAGCACAGCGTGAGGCCGAAAAAGCTGCGCGTGAGCAAAAGAAGGAAGAAGAGCGGCGTCTAAAGGCAGAAGAGCGTATGCGCAAGGAAGATGAACGCAGGCTTCGTAAAGAAGCCGCCGAGCGCGAGAAAGAAGCCAAGAGAGAGCAGGAAAGATTGAAAAGGGAGGAACGAAAGGCAAAGCAAGAGCTCGAGCGCCGCGCGAAGGAGGAGGAGCGTCGGGCAAAGGAAGAGGAGCGTCGGGCAAAGGAGGAGGAGAAAAAAAATAAGGAAGAACGCAGCCAGATGAAAATCTCCAGTTTCTTCGCCGCCAAGCCGCTGCCTGTCAAGTTGTCGCTGCAACCGTCTGGACAAAAACATGGATCTTCCTCGGTAGCTTCGCCCACAAAACAGCATCTCGTGAGCGAAAAGTCCTCCTCAAATTATGACAATGACTTCCTACCGTTTTTTCAGAAAAAAAATGTGTCAATGAGTCTTCACAATATGCTCGATGCGGAAACGCTCAGCAAGCAAAAATCTCGCATCGATGAAACCATCCGTGAAACCTCAAGTCTGCCTCCTTCATTACAGCATTTGTTTGGGAAACCACATGAAATGGCACCGTCTGTTCAATATACTCTGAGCATGTTGCTAGAATCGCTCAATTCACAAACTACTGAGGCCAACATTTTGGAAATTGTCGAGAGGCTACCGCCTCTCAAGTACTTGCAGTTTTACGAGAATTCTAAACCACCGTATATCGGGACCTGGGCTTCTGAGTCGCATATCAGTATGGCAAGAAGCTTGAGCAGTCCGTTGGATACACAAGCGACGGGATTTGACTACAATTATGACTCGGATCTTGATTGGCAGGCGGGCGATGAAGATGACGGTGAAGACATTGACGACCTTGAGGAAGGAGATGATGACGATGATGACGCAGAGGAGGACGATATGGAAGATTTTGTCGATGATAACGACATCGCGAAGAAGCAAGCATTCTTTGGGCCTCTCAAATCTACCAGCACGTGGAATGACGGAACAAAGGGCGCGCTTTTCAATGGGTTGAAGTACGAAATACTTCATCCAGAGATTGATTTTCCTATTGACCCTTTCCAAGATTACTTCGGGCCAAGAAACAGCACGAAAACAAAGTCTGCTCCTGAACAATTTCAGGTTATTGAATCCAGTCACACCAAAGACAGTCAGGACAAGCCAAAGGTGGCAGATGCAACTAATGTTCTAACGCCCACAAGGCCTGTTATCAAAGATGCGAAAGTTGTTCGAGATTTGATTGACTTCATTCAGAAGAACAGTGACTTCACGATAGGCACTCTTTCGGAGCTAGCCAAGAAGGAATTCAAGGTCTACACAAAAAGCATTTTAAAGCACACCATTCAGGAAGTCGCTGTCTACAACAAGAAAAAGAGTTCATGGGATATCAAGGTGGGTCAGGATAACACGAGCTAGAAGCAGCTGCACACATGAGGTTCCTACCGGAACCACGCATAATCAAGGGTCTCAGCACGCGGGGCCCCAAGGGATTGGGAAACATTTTTCATTTTTTTTTTTTTTTTCTATTTTTCTTTTTTCTCATTCTTCTCTAATTGGATCTTAAGGTCACTGGGCGACCGATCATATAGAAAGCAACGACATTTGGGTAAGCTAGTAAATATCTTTTTAGTGCTACGCGGGCCTCCTCCATCGCGACCGAGATGCTACACGCGTTTAGACGAGTCGCATCCAGATTAGGAAGATAGATTCGAAGCAACGGAATAAAGACTCTCGTTTAGCAGTGGAGAACAAAACCATCGTGGGAATAAAAGTGAACTTTCATTTTCAATACTAGCATCAGCATTTCTTACGGCCGAGACAGCGTGAGTATGGAGAAGGACCTCCCTGAGTCACCCACGGCCTCGCTCCAGTTCTTATCCACGCAGATTCAGTCCCGCCACGAAGACCGGGAGCACAAAGATTCAAAAATCCTGCAACTCAGTCGATTCAAGCATGCAGCGGAGTCTATCAGCATCACGCCCAAAATGACAAGTACCGCGAGACAACGGTTACCACGCGTCAAGTCACAAGCATCAAAGAAGCCCAGATCCATCAGCGAGTTTGTGAAAGAAACCTTGGGCAGCAAAAAGATCTCTGATACACAAAGCATTCTCGATTACTTTTCGCGAGACCCGCAGAAGGTTGATGAGTTTCTATCGCAGATGAACAAGGCCACAGCGTCTCCACATCTCCTATCACGCCGATTGAAAGGGCAAGACGCGACGTTATTTTCCAGCAGCGAATGGGCGGACTTTGTCCGGAGGATCCGGCTTCGGTTTCCTCGTCTATCCAACAGAAGCGAGCGTACGGTGAAATCAATCACTCAGCGGATCGACCACTTGAAGCTGCTGCTTGATGATCACAGCCTGCAGCAGAGCGTATGGGCAGCGGCTTCGAAACAACCCAGCGACGACCTCACGCTGGACGAGCTACGGTGGCTTTACGACCTAGATGATCAGCTGGCAGACAATGACATCAGTAATGTGCTCAACGGCCAGCTGGAAGGCCGACTGGAAGAGCCCATGGCATACACGTTGTCGCAGGTTTTCGACGAAAAAGAAGATGTTTCCGAGCTCAGTATCAAACTGTCCTGTGAAGCACACTTGACGTCACATCATCCGATTCCGGACTCAGAGCCGGAACTAGACGACCTCTTTCCGGTCAATTCCAACGGGGTAATGGCAGGGTTAGACACAGTGGACTCGCTCTTGACACTGTTTTCAAGTGACTCAAAATCCGCCCCCTCCCCGGATATCGCCACCAGCATCCCATTCGTGACCGAAAAAAGCGGCCAACAAGTGCAACATTTCCCGCCCTGTCAAACCGAAGTCACTGGATCAAGGACTCTGTACATACAGTTCTCATCACCTCTAAAGTCGGACCTGGGTGGTCTTTTGATCGCGCCAGAGGACTGGTCTCACGCGCCTCAGATCAACTCATCCCCAACGTCCGATAAACAAAGCGATTCGAATTTTATTACCGATGATGAGCTCTTTGCCACTGCAGGTTCACGACCACAGTCCAGGCGGAACAGCGCCGCTCATCTGATCATGTCGCTTCCAGGTTCCATCAATGTGTCGCCCATAAAGCGAAGACCGGCATTACAGCTCGTGGAACGTGTTCTTTTTCAAGGCAGTGTTTCCTTTAAACTGTCAAAATACAATCAGGACATAAAATTTGACTCGAAGCCTGCTACGAGATCACAAGACATGGTTCCGGACTCGGAAGATGATGATGCCGAGACCAGCATCATCGAAATCTTCAGAGACCCTAATCAGCCGGGCCTCACCCGGCAACGATCTATCCTACAGGTTCCATCCAGCCCTGAGCCAGTAACACGAGATCCATTGCTGGATACATGAAGCAGTTTATGAGTGAGCAAAAAATTTATTTCCTATGCATTTTCGTTGTTCGATCCCGGGCCTCATCGTGCGTGTTTATCCTAGATGTACTTCTTGTGATCAGCATCGATGCCATTGCTGAGCAACCGGGTTTCAACCCAAATCAATGCTTGAACACTAAGGTACGCGTTGACTGCTAGTCCACCGACAATAATCACCAAGTTGCTGAGCGTGCCTCCGTACCGATTCCCGTACATGGCGCCCACAGCCCACCAAATATGATAGCAGTACACGAGGAAAAAGATCACAATCAAGCCGGTGAGGACCGATGCCTTGGCTGCTCTGCTTTTGGAGATCCGCTCATTGGCGTCTCTGGTTCTGATTTGCGCCATTCTTAACAACGCAGTCTCATGATGCGTGTCTGCTCGTCTGCGATATCGCTTCAATCCTGCACTGAAGGGTGGTATACCCCAGATAGGAGGATACACATTGACGAAACCCAGTCTAGCTCTGAACTCGTGGGCCTCATGAGAAATAAAGTCTGAGTAATTTTCGCCACACATCAGCCTATTTGTTCCCCGTTGGCCTCCATCAAAAACAACAAAGACATCCAAAGGCATATATCACGTGATAAAACATCTACGTCTTTCAGACCTGTCACGCAACATCTTCTGGCTGGCGTCAGTTGCAAGATAAAATGGAAGTACACTACAGGGCAGATGAGTGTTTGAATGTGCAGCCTGCCTACTACTCCGGCGGTATTCCCGTTTTCAAACCTACTTCTTCGGAGTTTAGTGATTTCTACAAGTTCAACAAAGCCATCAACAAATTTGGAATGGAATCTGGCATCGTCAAAATTATTCCTCCTCAGGACTGGTACAACAAGCTAGATGGAGCGTACACCGAAGAAAATCTAAAGCGGGTTGTCATAAAAAACCCAATTGTGCAAAATATGAACGTGACCGCAGGCTACAAAGGTGTGTTCTCGTCACAAAATGTCGAGCGCCAGCGAAGATACGACATTTTCCAGTGGAAGGCACTAGCTGAGAAACTGAATTACATGACTCCATCAACTAAAGGCTCAAGAAGGAGTCTGTCCCCAACCGACGGAACTGGAAAAGATGCAAAACATACCCCACATCAAAGAACGAGGTCTGGAAGCAAACTGCGCTCAAATATCGTCAACAAGCATATGGAATGTCCAATAAATATCGACACAGCCGAATTTTCTGAAGAGAGATGTCAAGAGCTTGAAACTCTCTACTGGCGATCCCTAGGATATTCCGAACCTCTTTACGGTGCAGATATGCTTGGCTCATTATTTCCCGAGAAAGCACAAAATAGCTGGAACGTTGCACATCTACATAATGTGTTGGATCTCATGGATGAGAAGTTGCCTGGTGTTAACGATGCATACCTATATGCTGGTCTCTGGAAGGCGACATTTTCGTGGCATTTGGAAGATCAAGACCTATACTCCATCAATTACATTCACTTCGGAGCGCCGAAGCAATGGTACTCCATTCCCCAAGCAGAAAGCTCAAAATTTTATGCATTGATGAAAGACATTTTTGGAGAGGAGTACAAGGCATGCTCGGAATTCTTGAGACATAAAACATTTCTAGCCTCGCCTCAGTTTCTCGAGAAGAATGGCATCAAGTGCAACAGAATCATTCATAACGAAGGCGAATATATCATCACATATCCATTCGGTTATCACGCAGGCTTCAATTATGGGTACAACTTGGCAGAGTCCGTCAACTTTGCTTTGGATGATTGGTTTCCCTTCGCGGAAGCGACAAAAAAATGTGAGTGCATCAAGGACTCTGTGGCGATAAATTATCGTCAGATTCTCTGCAAATTCAAAGGCATTCCTTATGTTCCTGAAACTGAAGATAGCATCCCTACAGTTCCGCCCTTACCTCTGCAAGTCTCTGAAAATAAACGGGCGGAAGATTTGATGTCTGGAAAAAGAAAAAATACTAGCAGGAAAAAGGCAAAAACCGACTCAGAATCCTGTGAATGTGTTCTATGCCCCAACACCCTACCCGCGGGACTCACAGAACTTCGCATTTTCAGTCTCTTGCAATCAGACATGGTCAACAAAACCAAGGATGTTTCAACGGTGCATCGGTTCTGCGCAGAGGTTTTTAGTGAAAACTGTGATGTCGTGGTGAAGAACAGCCAAGTAACAGGCTTGAATACCATTCCACGGGGCCAAAAGGCAGCGATGTGCAGCACATGTCACACTTCAAATCATAACATTGGACTGAAAGCATTGTTTCAAGGAGCTTGTTTCAAGTGCGCTTATCCAAAGTGCAACAAATATTTCCATCCAACGTGTGCTTTAGCCCATGGCTTCTCATTCGAGACCATGTGTTGCAAATCACACAAAAGATGCCAGCTGGTGTCACCCGGAATGGAAGTTCTTCACTCGAAGCCGGAAAATATCCCAGACTCTGCTTTGTTGCAGTTCACATTGGGTGGAGATGACGGCAAGCACAGCGGAGACGTATTTTGCGGTTTGGTACGTGATAACAGGCCTGGAGAGAAAACCTTCGAGGTTGCAGTGTTCCCTAATATGAGCGAAATAGTGGAAGTTCATTACAGTAACGCTGTCGCGGACAAGTACAGTCAAGATGTCATGCACTTTGCAGGAGGGGTCTCTCCCTCGAGTGGTCCAAGACAAAGGCGTCAATATCTGGCGAAGTCCACCTTACAAAGCCAGAAAAAAATCATCGCTAGCCAGCCATCCATTTCCACTAGGTCGACAGGCGAGCAACATCCCATTTCGATGCCACGACAAAATGACACACATAGCAATTTACCCGTGGCGGCCAGAACACGGAGAATGAGACGGCTGTAATTAGGGTATATACCGATACGAATTAATGAATCATGATTTCAACGAAGAGATCAGTAGATATGATCGTCTGTGGCTCCAGTCGTGCGGCGTGATTCGGCGCGACATGAGAAGCGCAGGTTAAGCGCCCATATGAAAAGTTGATGCCCAAGCGACGCCTACCGGCGCTAACAAACCACGATGAAGACAGCTTGAGTGATGAAGTTGAAGATTCATTTGAGGAGCCAATCACGGTCATCCAGCCGGTAAAAAGATCGCGCCAGCTTCCGTTATCATGGCTCCAAAAATATGAGCCCAAGAACGTCAGCGAGCTCTGTTTAAATCCACGAAAATCGGCAGAGGTCCTGTCCCTGTTCATCAAAATGATAGAAGGCACACTGAATTGTCGAATTCTTGTTCTCACCGGTCCAGCAGGTAGCTCGAAGTCTGCCACTATCAAGTGTCTTGCGTCGCAGTTTCAGTTGAGTGTGGTGGAGTATCTCGATACCGCCATCAATCAGGTAAGCCAGCCAACACACTTTTCAGATTTCATGGATGGATGCCGTTATCTTTCCAAAAATCATGTGGTGCTCATCGAGGAACTACCGAATGTTTTCCACCAGGAAACACAAACCAACTTTCGCTCTTGCCTACGAGACTGGATCCACAGTGCTGACGCTCTGTCCAGGCCGCCAGTTGTGATTTGCTTGACAGAGATCGATAACTTTGGTCCTGGGACGTCTCGCTCATCCTACACCATTGAAGATAATCTCTCTGCGGTGACTTTACTCGGGCGTGATCTCTACGAACGAGACAAATCTTGGGGCTTGATCGAGAACATCAAGTTTTTGCCCATTGCAAAGACATTTCTAAAAAAGACGTTGGTAAAGGTCTTAGCTTCTGAGAAGGTACATTTGAGAGGCAAGAACGCCGAACTGTTTTTTCAAGAGATTCTTGAGACAGGCGATATCCGCTCGCTGCTCGGGAAAATGGAGCTTTGGGCGCAGTGCTCTGACAAGCGGCTTGCAAGTTTTTCTTCGTCTGCAAATGAAAAAATTTCTCTTTTTCATGCGGTGGGTAAAGTCATTCACTGCAGTACAAAGGCTTGCGACAACGGAGGCTTCTCGGCGGATTATCAGTCGATTCAGAATGTCGTTGACACCTATTACAACCCACGTCTCTTGGACCTCGCGCTCTTGGAAAACTATCACATCTACAACGGGCTGGAATTTTCTCTAGATGCAGCTGCTAACATCGCAGACAGTCTAAGTATCAATGATACACTCACGTCGGTTGAGGAATCCCGGGAGTTCTCGCTTTTTGCTGTTCGAGGTGAGCTCAGCAAGCAGCCATCTGGAACGGCTAGAACTTTGGCGATGTGTTTTCCTCGTCACTTCAAGGTTGCACGGGAACAGAACCGGGTACGGGCAGAGATTCATGCCTACTCTCGCTACATCTGCCAAGGGACGCTATCATTTCTGAGCATCAACTTGATTGACGGGTGTCTTTTGCCACGAATCAAAAATTCGCCGCAGTACAAGTATCGAAACGGAGAAACGCGCTATAGGTATAATCGGATTGGTGGGCAATTGAGGGAAATAAAGGCAGATCAGTCAATTTCGGTGATGGAGAATAGCGATGAAAAAGAACGAACGGAGCAAGATCAGTTTGTTTATGAGATCGAACAACTCATTGTGGCTGCGAACGGCGAGTCCATGGAGGACGAAGACGAATTGTCCGATGTGATCGAGGACTCCGAACAGGACGATTTTGACGATACTTTGGATGAGCGTTTGCTCGACGTGGCTGCATCAATTGGCAACGCATTGGGCGTTACCCAAACTGCGCCAAATATCAGCAAACCTGGGTTAGCAGCAGCCACTGAAGTTAGCACCGACTCTGACAATTTTCTGGATGATCCAGAGCTTGACTATTTGGTGTCGCAAGGAAGAATTTAAGCAAAATTAGCACAAAATAATTAGGAATATATATAGAGATATGATCAAGCAGACACAGCGTTGTTGAAGAAGTCAGAGTCATCCTCTAGCTGCTCTTTGATGATGTCCAAACCACCCTGGAACTCGCCGTTGATGTACAACTGAGGAAAAGTTGGCCAGTCGGAGAAGGCCTTCAAGCCTTGTCTGACAGCGTCATCCTTCAAGATATCGAAAAAGCCGAAACGGACCTGGTTTTCCCTCAAGATCGCCACAATTTGACGTGAGAAGCCACATTGAGGGGATGAAGGAGAGCCCTTCATGAAAAGCATGACTGGAGCGGCAGATGTGAGCTTTTTCAAGCGGTCGTTGAGTTCCTCTGGGTCTGCTTTCTCCTTTTCGGTAGCAGCAGCAGTGGCAGCAGCAACAGCAGGCTTCTGAGGAGCGGCGGGCTCGGAAGCAGCGGAGTCACCTCCGAACTGCTTCAAAGCGGCAATAAATTCCTTGGGGTCGGCGCCACTCAACTCCTTCAAAATGGTGGAGTTGCGGATCAATATGATGTAGGGAACGGCTGCGATTTCGAAAAGCTCGCTGATGTCCAGCTGCTCATCCGCATTGATGGAAAGAAAAGAGACTTTAGGATTCGCCTGAGCCAAAGTCTTGACCACAGAGTTCATGGTTTGGCACGGAGCCGCCCACGGAGTGTGGAAGTACAAGGCGATCAACGTAGTTGGATCGGCCTTGGTGAGGTCCGTGAACTGTTCCTCCGATGTGATTTCAACAACAGCCATTGCAGTGTAGCGTGGCGTGAGCGTCGCTTGAGAGGTTAACACAGCCGGTCACGTGCACAGTCGCCAACCGTAGATGATTTTTTCTGATGGCGCGTGGTTTAGTTTGGGTCTAGTGCACGACGGTCTCTGCGCAGTGGCGAGAAGCGGCGCCCCAGAGTGCAGGCACACGGGCAGACGGCGTCACGTGACCTGTGAGGATGACGAGCGTTGTCGAGAGTGAAAAGCGGGGAAATCTAGCTTTGGCTGCTGCGTTGTGTGCACGGCTGTGGCCGAGCAGCGCTGGCACAACCCGTTAATCGAGACCGCGGCCCACGCTGACAAGACTGGGGGCCGCTGAGAGGGGCGTTGCGGCCGGGGCAAGTTCTGGATTTGTTGGTGGACGTCGGTAGACGGTGGGGGACGGTGGTGGACGGGTGTTCGGGGTGATTGCGCGGCTGGTCCGGAGTAGTTGCGGCGTTGTGGCTTCCGAGCCGATCGGGTGGTTAGTTAGCTGAGCCGGTTTTGGTGGGGTGCCGCTGGGGACGTGGGGCACTGTTCGGGCATATCTGATTACACGAGCAGAGGGAACTTTCGTTTATATTATCGCTTTTTTTTTTTCTTGTTTGCATGTGGTGATTTCGTTTTTCCTCCCATGTGTTCGGGCCATCTACATACTTTTCGTGTTCGGACCTTTAACTTGGTCCACGGGGGCCTGTTCGGAATGGCACCACTTGCTGGCGTAGGCCGCGACATTTTACGTGCCCTGGGTGACCTGCACTGGGTGAGGTTGACAGAGGATTGTCGGAGTTGAGCAGCAGTGACAAAAACTGCAAACGACAACCAATTTTGAAGGTAGTAATTTCTGGAAGGAAAAAAAAAAAAAAAAAAGAGTAGGCCACCTTCGAAAGTCCAGCTTCTTGTCCACCTTTACTCCTCCCTTCCCTTTCTATTGTCAGTCTGCTCCCGTTTGGCTCGAGCCTCATTTCTTCTCCATACCGTCTTCTGGCCCGCCGCCAATGCCGCGGCGTTACCGCGGGCTTGCGTTTTTTTCCCCAGCAGCTCCGCGCCGCTAGCCGTTGCCAGACACTGGTGCGGTGTCAATTTACCGGATTGTCTGGGGCGGATAGCGATGGCGCCACGCCGGCTCAACAATCCAAACACCCGCGAAGAAGCAAAGCAGGTCGCCTAGTAAACAAGCAGGGAAGCATGAAAGCATGAAAGCATGCGGCGCTTCCATGACCAAAGCGGCCGTAGCCTTTCGCATCAGAACCTTAATATTCAGTGCTGACGGCGCCAGCCGGGCCGGAACGCAAGTCAGCCCAACCTTTGCGTGTACTCAACCGCGCCTCGCATTTCCCCCCCGCATTTTTCTGTCCACCATCACCACTGCTCGTTCACCTCAGTCGTCTTTTCCAGCCTTGCCAGATTTCTTCCGTGCACACCGCTGTCCTTCTGCTCCCCACACCGCTGGTCCTCTTTGCTAGTCCCATCCATTTCTTATTTCGCCAGCCGTCGGCGAAATCTTCCCGCCGAACGCTGCGCTTATTTATTCTTTGTTACCCGCGGCCTTTTCCGCCAAACCAGCCAAGTCGCCAGCTCGCCATTCGCCTGCCCTGACCCGCTCCTGTGGCGCTTTGCTTCTTGACCGGCCGATACACATCCCATGACTTCCAAAGTACTGGTCTCCTCAAACCCCTCCATGAATCTACTGCCAAACCACGGCAAGTCCGACAACGAGTCGTCGCTGGACGAAATGCTCACCGACACCGCCGCCCCATCAAAGAAGAAGGTGCCCATGGAGTTGACGGCACAAGGCACCACGCCTTCTGGCAAGCCTCGTCTTTTTGTTTGCAACACTTGCACTCGAGCGTTCGCCAGACTCGAGCACTTGCGCCGCCACGAACGCTCCCACACAAAAGAGAAGCCGTTCACCTGCGGCGGTTGCCAGCGTAAGGTTTCTCGC
>JAKUBD010000062.1:0-26545 GCA_030563125.1 Metschnikowia laotica
ATCTGGAATCTACACTGCTGCCATCAATGTCGAAAATGGCCATGGATGCGCCAAAGGCCATCACGGCTTTCGCCGGTAGCGGCGTTTTTCCAGCCCAGAAGTTCCAGCGCACGCGTGCGTTGGATGTGCTGGTTTTGGATCTTGCAGAGCCTAGCGAGTTTGCCAAAATCACTAGTCGTGTGAGAGCCGTCTTGGAGGAGTATGCTGGAGACTCGATCGATTGCGTGTTGCTTGGCTGTGCCGGTATGGCGGGCCTCGACGAGAAGTTGTCGGCGGCGTTTCCGCACTTGGTGTTCGTTGATAGCGTCAAGGCGGGCGTGCAGTTTTTGCTGGGCCTCATGGCGCTTTGATACATGGAGCTGCAATGGTCCCAATGAAGCTACGTCAGTCTGGGCAGAAAAACGATGGGCTTGGCGAGGAATTCACGATACGACTGCGCCGGAGGCTGCGACGTGCCCACGTCCCGCCCCAGGTACGATGAAGCCAGGTCCAAACCGATCAGGTTTGGCACCGGCATGTTTCCGCCTTTATTCTACTGTACCCTAGTGAAATCCCGCTCGGTAGAGAATTACCCGTCACGCTATATTCTAAAGGAGTCCTTCTCCGGTAGTTCCGCGCCCTGGCTCTTCCTTGTTCCCTGGTGCACATCATCTCCATACTGTGGGGCTGGCGCGCCTACAAGTCGCCGCTAAGGGCAATCGCATAAACTCCACTGCTACTATGAGCAATCTTTCCAACGAAGAGCCTCAAAATCCAAACGCAGGTCGGCAGCGGCTGTTTCTAGGTAAATTTCTCCGTGGTCTGTTGGCTGATACTTCATCGCCATCACCAGGCCTGCCGCTCGACCGGAGCCAGGAATCACTTCCTCCACTTTCCGATTTGAATTTACGGAACACCGGCGGCAGAAAACACGACACGCTTCTCGACACTGAATTGGCCGCCAACATACGCCTTCTACTCCCGCCGCGTCTCCAGCTCTACGACGATTGGGATCTCATCTACTCGTTGGACCAGCATGGCATCTCTCTCAACACACTATATCGACACTGCGACCCCGTCTACCAAAGGCAATTACGCCGGGAGCAAGAGACTCGCGAGAAGGAGAAACACGGTTTTGCTGAGGCCACTGTCAACAATCTTGTGTCCTTCTCAGGGTCGGACCTGAGCAAGTATAGCGAGTCCAGATCGCAGGGCTACGTCATCGTCATCCAGGACGAGAAGAAGAACCGCTTCGGGTGCTTTTTGAACGAGAGCCTCAAGCCAGTGGAGCACAAGCGCTACTATGGCAATGGCGAATGTTTTCTTTGGAAGTGTGAGTGCTTCGACAAGACGAAGTTACACCAGAGCGACCGCTCCGAGCCCGATCACCTGCTCAGGTTTAAAGCGTTCATGTACACGGGGCTAAATGACAACGTCATATATTCGAACCATAACTACATTGCCATCGGATCTTCTTCTGGAAACAATGGGCTCTGGATTGACAAGTCGCTCGATCAAGGTTACTCTTACCCTTGCGAAACATTCGGTAATGAGATTCTCAATGAACATGGAGAGACCGGCCACAAGTACGGCCGATTCCGGATCGTGAGCTTGGAGATGTGGAGAGTCGGTAAATTGGCGTGAACTTTTGAGGCTGTAGGTATGTCTCGACTAAGTAATTTTCTTTTATTTTGGGTGAACCATGCCGTTGAGGATGCTATATATATGTGTGTGTGTGTTGATCAAGGCAAAAATGCAGATTATGAAGTTAATTTTGGAAGTGAAACAAATTTCTGGATGACTTGATTTTAGATCAAGAAAATGAATTTGGTTTTATCTTGAAGTTGAATTAGATATAAGCCAATTCATAAATTGAAACCTCAGAGCAAGTCTTGAGGACACGAAGTGAATAAAAAACTAAGCCTCGCCGTGTAGTTTGGATACGAAGCACTAATTTTTGGCTGCTTTCACAAGCAAATCGAACATCTTTTGGTTTTCACTGGTGAAATCGTTGTTGACCAAATTGCACAATACGTACTCATCGCCAAAATCTTTCATCACTCGTGAAAAAGTTTCGATATGTGCTTGAGAAGTGAGCTCGGAGATTGTATTTGTGTTGTGGATCTTGATCCACTCGTCAATCAAACTGTACACCTCGTCTTTCCAGGCCAAGAAGGACATTTTTTCCACAATTGTAGGTTGCAAAATTTCCTCACCGGGGAAGACACCCCAGGTAACAGCGTTGATATCGTCCTCCTTGGAGTTGGTGGTCAAAGATCCCTTTTTGTCAACAGCGTAGAATGTAATGAGCCCAGAGGGGTTTTCAATGTTGTTGGCTTCGACAGCGTGAACCAATTTTTGAACAACATCCTTGTGGACCATGAATTCCAAGTATTGCTTTTGGTAGACAAAACCGTTCTTGGGACCCCAACCAAAAACCTTGTGGTTGGATCTCACAGCGCTCAAAGCTGGCTGAGAGTTCATAGTGATGAAGCCGTTCCTGTTCAATTCAATCAAAGATTCTTTGAGAACCTCTGTATCGCTTCCGATAGGCCCATCACACCAAGGCAACGACTTGATGTCATTTTGCAAGTACTTGATGACAAGTTCGGACAAATCGTTGACGCTTTGTGGGACGTTCCACAATTCGATAGCTCTTTTTGGAGATTGTCTCAACAATTGAGAGGCAGAAAGATCGATGTCTCCAAAAGCTGGGGATCTAGAATCACCCCATCTTCCGTTAGGAAACTCATCCCACTCGGATGTCCGGCTGATGTATGAATACTTTCTGTTTTGCCAGAAAATAGGTCTGATAGCCTCTTTGGACCTGTTTGGATGCAAAGACTTTCTCCAGGGGAGATCTTCACCCACAGTGTCAATTTCTTTAACGGACTCAACCAACTTCAAGTCTTCCAAGAGCATCACAGATGATCTCTCCAAGTTCATGGTGTAGAAGTGCAAGTGCTTAATGTACTTTGAGTCGATGAGCTTTCTGCACAAGTCAGCAACAAGCTTAGTGCCGACGTCTCTGACAGCGTAGTCATTATCTTTCACTGGGTCCAAAGCATCCAAGAAATGTTGTGGAATATTGACCTGGGACCACTTGGCACGCCTGATGAAGGCAGAGTACGTGGAAATTGGCATGATTCCGGGAATAATGGGGATTTGGATGCCGTGGTCTCTCACTTTCTTGCACCACGCAATAAAGGTGTCGGCGCAGTAGAACATTTGGGTGACGATGAAGTCAGCACCCGCATCCACCTTTTCCTTCATGTACTGGAAAAGCTTTTCGGGGTCAGCCTCTTCGGGATGACCCTCTGGATAGGCAGCAATACCAATGTTGAAGTGGTTGCCGTAGTTCTTTCTGATGTAGGCAATCAAGTCCTTGGCGTATCTGAAGTCTCCGGTAGATTCCGAACCATCCAATGGAGGGTCACCACGCAAAGCCAAGATGTTTTGGCAGCCTGCCTTATAGGCTTTCTCCAACGCATCTTCGATGTAGGACACGGCCATGTTCGTGCAAGTCAAGTGCATGCACGTTTCGAGGCCCAAAGTGGATTGTGCTGTGTAGACCATTTCGTTTGTCAACGTGGACGAGCGTCCGCCAGCGTTCCAGGTGATGTCGATAAAGATCGGATTCAAATCGTACATTCTGTCCATTCTATCGTAAAGATTTTGCACACCTTGAGGAGTCTTGGGCACGAAAAACTCGAACGAGAATGTAGCCGGTGGTGGATTCGGTCCCTCATGGGCCTGATTCAACTTTTCTGTGATCTTCATGGCAGTTATTCAAGAACAAAGCCGTATACAGATCAAGACTGGAATACTGTGATTTTACAGAAGAAGAAACAAAAGCGTATACTTTCAAAAATTTTAGATCTCGATACTTCATGTTTCGGCTTTACCTGCATGCACATGCAAGTGTGAGTAATAAACATATTAAATTAAGGTGGGCTGTGAGAGCCCCACTTTCGTTGGGACGTTTCAGGGCACTACCATTTTAGTTCTATATCATTTTAAAATTTTTTTCTTCGAAGATTCATTGTTTACTTACACGTGTTAATGGTTTTTAAGTCAGACCCTCCTCGAACAGCTTTGCCCTTCCGGAAGTGCCCGTCTTTTTAGTGCGATCTACTGGTATCGCGACTTGATAGCGGAGCAGCAAAGGCCGGTAAGCCTCGCGATCAAAAATGCTTTTCCTTCCGCTCTAATTCATCAACGATGGTAAACATGGACAGAGCAGGAGACGACGGACGAACGCTTCGCTTTGCGGCCGCGGGCAACCCAAAAACTGGCCGTTGGTCAAGATCTGGTAGAAACCCTATTTCAACATTGCACGTGTCTTGTCAACACACATGCATTCACATAAAAACTTGCGGCTACCGTTATCGGCGAACGTGCATTGGCGACCGTCGCGCCCATGCAGGCTTCTCTGGGGTAAGTTTTCACTAAAGCTCATCATGCTCGAATCCCATCGAGTCCTTGCCGAGAGCTAGAAGTTGTTTGTTGTAGTCCTTCCATTCGGGGATCAACCGCTGCGCCTTTTTGAGCTTACTTTCCGTATTCGTGGGGTCGTTGCACATGTCGACCATCTTGGCTGATGATAACTGTTCTTTCGAGCACCATGTCTCGCACCATAACCACTCTTGTGGAAGAGAATAAATCGGCACCACGCGCTGTAAGTTATTTGGCAAGTCCTGATCAAGATTAGAGAGCGAGTTGGGGTCCGAAGACAATTTTTGGTAATGGGCCCGGAGCTTGTCTCCAACGGTGTCTTGCCTGAACTGAACTAGATCCACCACATAAAGTGCACTGATATGATACTTGAGGTCAGTCTTCAACACGTCCTTCCAATACCCACTCTCCCAGAATCTGTAATTGGCCATTTCCGGCCTCGAGTCGCACATCGGCGTAAATCCATATGCTGCACCATGGAGGTCAAGGTCCATGAGTTCCTTCAAATCCGTCCTAGCGATTTGGTCTGCATCGACGAAAATGATTCTGTCGACATCAGCAGGAAATAAGACATCAAGGAAGAGGATTTTGTATGCCCAAACTAGTCTGTGAGGCTCAGTCTGGCGTCTCAACCAAATTGGCCACTTGTAGCTCACAAATTCGTACTCAAACTCATGAATGCCCGACAAAGTACGGACTTGTTCTTTAAACTTGGCACTTGTAAAGTCCTCGAGTAGCCAAAACTTTACCTTCTCTTTTGTGTGCTTTTTGACTGAGAGCATCATGATCGATAATAATTTTTCATAGTCGTAGCCACGGGATATACTGAAAATGTTCACCACAGATTCAGATTTTGAAGCCACATCTTCCCTAAGAGCTGTCAAGCAGTTTTCTTCACGTGAAGCGCTCAATTTCACTCTCGCATATAACGTATTGCTCAAGAGCGAGAAAATAGGGACGGAGAGAGAGTCACCGGCTTCACGCAGCGAAGAATACTTGTTTTGACTGAGTGTCAAAACCTCATACATGGATGAGCATGTACTCTCTTTCTTGAGCTGGACCTGCCAAACACCCGGAGTGAGTTGGATTTGATTATATCCAAGATTTTCCACTGTGTAACCCTCCTTGATCATTTCACCTTTACGCGCAGCCAAAACTAAACCAGGGATAGATCCGCCTCCGACTATATCGGTGACATAGGTTTCGAGGACAACACGCTGCATCACGAAGTCTATATGAGTTTTTTGATTCAAATCAATGTTATCGTAATCCAAAACAAGAGAGGCATTACCTCTTTGTATTTGCCAATGTTTCGAAGCTTCTATCTCTGCACGATAAACAGCGGGTTTGAGGGAAGGAAACTGGACTGTTCTTGGAGCAGAGAGAGAATTATCAGCAGTGAACGAAATTTTCGACAGAACGTAGCCCGATGCATAAATTCTGTCAAGACTGCCGCTTGATTGTGGGTTCTTGAAAGGTTGGAAGAGTATCCTGATATTAACAAATGGAAGATCTTTCAAGGATTGAAGAGATGACACAAGAAGCTGCGAATACTCGTCGAGTGGGTCAATAACCAAGCAAATATCGATTGGATTTTGGGACTCAAGCTTCCGTAAATCCACAGAATTGTCAAAGTCAAGCGAGGAAAGATCAAATCTATCGACGTCTGACTTGACGAGAGAGTCTTCGAGGAAGAAGCTATTTGTGATTGTCGATGTTGCTAGGTCATACCAATCTCCCAAGTGGAATTCTTTAGGGGCGAACTCCAATAGCGATTTCCACCAGAATTTATCAGGATATGCTTCTAACACGTCATTGACAATATTAAGCCGTTTCGAAGATTCGTACAGTATCAAATCCTCGAGCTCTTCAACGTTAAACACTTCGTCTAGGCGGAAAAAACGAGAATTCAACAAAAGGGTGGGTTTCAGAGACAAAATCTTGTTTCTTTCCAAAATCGAGATTTGGGTGGAGTTGATTCCGTTGAAAGTCTGAATCCGCATTTCTCCAATCTCGTCAATCATTTGCCTCAATTGAGTCAGGGTGAGGTCCGAAGATGAATACGACTCCTCGAAGTGCTGCATCAAGCTACTTTTTTGACTGGTGTCAAAAAGACGAACTTGGATTGCTCTCTTCGAATTGGATCTCATCAATTGAAGGAGCTGCTTGAGTTGATTAAGAATGGCGTTAGAATTGAAATCACCTATGAGCCAAAAGTCAATTGAAGGCTCAGAGGATTTAAAACCGGTTCTGAGAGGGAATGAGCCAGATATGAGGTCTTTGGAAATTCTCTTGTAACGAATCTGGGCCAAATCGCTTGGAGCGATTCTTGTGTTTCTGCGAGGCTGAGCGTCACTGAAAAGGATTTCTTTCAACGACTGACCATTATCCATGCCATTGAGAATAACGTCTTTCAATTTGGTGACGTCATGTACGATTTGTTGACCCATAAGGTTTTGCCAGTTGCTGAATTTCATTTTGTGTATCACACCGTTAATAACCACCGAAGGCTCAGTGATAGAAAACTTCTTGGCAGTACGGACGTACTGAGTATATGGCTTTTTTGCTTTTGATAGATCAACCGCGTTTACCGCTTCCGAGTCTCCAGAATAATGCTTGTACAAAAGCGCCAAAGCTTCAGTGGTTTCTCCCACGTCCATGATATGATAAAACATCCGGGCAAGTAGTTCGTCTTCTTCATTCTCCACGATGGGAAGAAAACCAATCTGTTGGGGGATACCCTTGTCCAAAATAATTTTGGCCATTGCGAAAAAGACCTTTAGCTGGCTCTTGTTCGAAGGATTGATGGCGAAAATAAGATCGTGCACGTTTTCACGTAATGGTGGGATCTGCCCCAATTTTGTGGCGGCGGCTTCTTTGATGTACACATCAAACCTGTTTTCCGAGAATAGGTTGTAGTTTTGATCCTTCATCAAATCATTGAAGAAAACAACACCTCCGGAATTCTCGTCGTTCGCATCAAACTTATCCTTGTATAAAAGATACCGATTTGAGAAAGACCCCTGTCGGTATTCGTTTTCCTTAAACGCACTGATAAGAGCAAACTTGGAGAAGATCAACTTGGCTTGCTGATACAGGAAGCCTAAATCGTGTAGAGAGTTCACCAATTCAAGCTCGTATTGAATTTTTTTCATGACATGAGGTAAGTCCATGTCGAGTCTGTGAATAGAGGCCCCGTTGACGTACATTCCGATAAGATCTTTTGAGGCGCCCTTCTTCTCATTTTCTGCTCCATGTTGGATAATTGTTTGAATGTCCAGATTGAACTCACTCGTTGCAAGGTACGGAGAGTACAAGGCGATATTGTTGATGAGCTCCGCAATATTAGCAGCGCCGTCTTCGGAATTATCGTTGAGGATGAGGGAGATGGCAGCAGCGGCGACACGAGGAAGCTTGTCCAGTGGTATTTCGTGTATTTCTGAAGCCCGATGGTTGCTCAAGACATCCAGGATCAGGCCCAAAGCGTGCTCGCCCAGAACCACCGGGGCAGCTTTCTTTTTGGGATACAATGCTGTTCCGTAACCAGACATGTGCATTGGCTTGCTGGACTGGGAGGGAACGTATCTCCAGACGAATCTGATCGTGCCTGAGTCGCTGAGTTGGAGCAACGTAGCCATCATGGGTTCGAAGCGCAGACTGGTTGGATCACCGTATAGGACTAGAACTGGCGCGTCAGGATTTCCGCCAATCACACGATCAAAAGCTTGAAGCAGCTCCGTTGATTTCTGGCTCTGCAAAGCATACAAGTCCAGCTCGGAGCAGTAGATCTTGGAGCCAAATTGAACCCACACCAGGCCTGGGTCGGCAATGTGCTCACCGAAAGAGTCAGTACGACACGTCTTGAGGACTTCCGGAAGATCCTTTGTCACATTCTGCTGAAAATAGTCGTAGTGGCTCTGCACACGAGGCGTGTAGATGTTGTTGGCTAGAGCCAAGTCGGCCGTGCCTCTCAGGACGTCGTCAAGGCCGGCGATTAACCGCGCGTACTTCAGCTCATCTGAGTTAGGTTCGCCAAAGAAATCGGGGGTGCTGTCTTCATTGGCGTCATTGTCGCTTTCCCAATTGGAGTCTTCGGAACCCCACGAATATATGGCGTGTAGAATAGCGCTATAAGATGATTCGCTGGCAGCCGCAAAGGCCTCGACCAACTTTAGATCCAGCGGGCAATCGGACCAACTAGCATGCAAATCGACGGTGACTGCCGCAGCACACGCGTGGCAACAGAAACATAGAAGCCAATAGACGATATTAGCGATGTTCATAGCAGAAAAGGCAACGTCAGGTACCGCTAAAGGTGCGCGGCAGTACCAACTCATCGGCTAGATCGACGCGCCGCAGCAGACTGCGAGACGGACACGCACAGACTGACTATCGCCAACTTACATGGGCATCTACAGTTCCTCTGCTTATCGGGGGATAAATCGTCGAATTACAAACTTTGCATTGGCATTGACGTTACTAGTCGCCTACCAACGGCCATTGCCACCCTGGTTGCCGCCGTAGCCACCTTGACCACCGTGACCGCCTGGGCCTCCACCATATCCACCGTGGCCTCCGCCATTTTGGCCGCCACCGTAGCCCCAGGAGTTGCCACCGCCGCCCTGGCCAAAGTTGCCAAAGTTTCCGCCCTGGCCACCGTGGTTTCCTTGGCCGCCGAAGCCGCCTTGGCCTCCGTAGTTTCCTTGGCCGCCAAAGCCGCCTTGGCCTCCGTGGTTTCCTTGGCCACCATGACCACCCAAAATCTTCTCACCGGCTTGCATCAAGCTGCCCATCATTCCACCTTGGTGGCCTTGCTGGCCACCATGGCCACCTTGGTTGCCATGGGAGGAGCCACCTGAAACGGCGCTCATGAGGCTGCCCATCATACCAGAACTACCATGGGAGCCGCCGTGGTTACCGCCACCCATTTGGCCTGAAATGGCTTGACCAAGCATTCCTTGGAGTCCACCAGAATTGCCGTGATTTTGGCCACTGCCGCCGCTATGCATGGCGGCGCCAATAGCCGACGAGAGAAGACCCCTGTCGCCGGATTCGCCGTCCTGTTGCGGCTGCTGGTTGTTTGACTGGTTCTGTGGATAGTCAGATCTTTCACCTTTCTCCCCGGAGTTGTAGAAATCGTTAGCAGACATTTTTCACGGAATCGATTGAAGAAAAAGCCGTGTTGGGGAAAAGTCCGAGGTTCACATGGTCGGGGTCTATCGCAACGTTCGGTGCATGTGCAGGTGGGTCTATATACAGGAGTATTCGATCGAGATGTGGAGCTCACCAACAGCAGTTTGGGAGACAGATAAGGGCTTTGGCATAATTCTCTGTTGCACCGAATTGCGCCGAAAGAGTTTAGGCCAACTAACGCAGCTGCATTCCACCTCTCCGCTGTCCCAGCTTCGTTTCGGCGTCATTCTCAGCACGACAGAGCTTCGCGTCCATCGCGGTTGTTTACCTCATCATCATCTTCATCTCCCCCCACCTTAAAACATGTCAGATAGCGAATTCAGCCTGGACTTCACCGATGACAATTACTCCTCCGGTAGTGACATGGATATCGATCCAGAATTGGCAGGTGCACCCAGAAGTAAGTCGAAAACGTCCTCTCTTAACCAAGATACTACACATTCCAACGGTTCTTATGATGACGATGACTTCCCAGAGCCTGTTGTGTTTTCTGACGATGATGACTTTCTCCTGGGCCATGATGATCTTGACGACGGCTTTTCTCTACGAGACAACATCAAGGCGGCCTCAGGGTTTACAGTTCGCAAGAAGCCTAAAGCACTGTATTTGAAAAGGCGGTTGATGAAAGCGTCGGACAAGTCGAACGACCCCGAGGTTCGAGACAATTTGTCCAAGGCAAACGAAGCGTTCGTGCGCCAAGATCTATCTAAGGCGTGGAAGCATTACATGGAGGTCATCAAACTCGACGCCAAAAACTTCAACGCCTACAGGACTTTGGGTGAAATTTGCCAGATGAGAGGAGATCTCAACAAATGCTGTCTCTACTGGCTTTTGGCTGCAGAATGTGGTGAGGTAGACGATCAGTTCTGGGCAATGGTCGCTGAGCTCAGCGCCCAGCTAGGTCACATTGACCAGGCTATCCATTGTTACAACCAAGCCATTTCCAAGCTGGACGGCAAGGTTCCCAACTATATTCTTGATCGCGCAATGCTCTACAAAGAGAAAAAACAATACGGCCGTGCCTTGGAGAGTTTTCAAAGGTTACACCAGATGTTCCCCACAGACACTTCCATCGTCCAGAATCTAGCAACAATTTACTTGGAGCAGAAGCGATTGAACGACGCAATCAACTTGTACATGCGTATTCTTGAGTCAAATATGCATCCTCAACCGAAAAGTGAATATCCTCCCTTCAATTGGACGGAGCTCAACATCACTTGTGAATTGTTCATTTCTCAGCACACTTGGCTTCCTGGCGTAAAGCTCATCAAGTTGGTAGCCAGATGGAAACAGGGAAGACAGGATGAGACATGGTGGGACGAAATGGATGATGACTCGGAGTTTGACACGGAAAGACGGTTCAAATATCTCCGTGCTAAAAAACCTTCTCTGTATAGCATGCTCGAAAGACGTGAGTACAAACTTCCCATCGACATTCGTTTCAAGCTTGGGTGCTTTAGATTGGAGATGAACAACAAATCAGAAGCTATAATCAATTTTGATTATTTGAATGATGAGGATATCTCTGATGTTTCAGATTTATACTTCGAAGCCGGAAAAGAGCTTGAAACCAAGGGATTCCATGCCGATGCTGTGAGATATTTAAATGTCCTGTTTCAGTACGAAGATACCTTGGAAACCGGTCTCCTTCTTGGTAAGTGCAATCTCGAAATTGAAGACTACGAGAGCGCTAGAAGCGTATTGCTACATACCCTCGATAACTATCCGGACAATATTGATATCAAGCTTTCTTTAATCGAGGCTTTATACCACACAGGTGATATGAACAAGGCAACAAGTTTAATGAAAGATGTCTCGAAAAGCGAGTTTCCCAAAGGTTTGGAACATAGAGATACAGAAACACCTAGTGAAGAGTCTCCAAAAGAGGCAGATGACGCTCATGAAGTTAGTCTGGCTCTCATCAAAAACTCAGACTACTACAAGAATATTCGCAGTCAAAAACTCACAGATGAGGAGCGGAAGCGAAGAGAGGCCGAGGCTACCAGAGCTGTTCTCGGAAAGTACACAAGAATGCAAAAGCTTCAGGAAGCAATTGATAAAGGGCATCATGTTGCTGCAACTGCTTGGTTGAAAATAGCATCGAATTTGATCCAGACCTTCATGGAAGTTCGAAGCTTCTTTCCAAAGAATAGAAAGACAACCTTTAAAGGCATTGTCATGTATAAACGCAAAAACTCCATGGGTTACAATGACCAATTCGCCAGAATCAAGGAATTGTTTGAAGGAGTTTCACAGCCTGACCTGGGGAGAACGGAAATGACATCACAAACCGAATTCCGTGGTCTCACATACGATGTGTGGCTCGACATATTCGTGCAATATGCGTATTTGGTCAGACAATTCGAAGGTAATACCGATGAAGCAGTTCAAATTATAGAAGTTGCTCTCGACGTCAGTGTCTTCATTCAAAACAAAACTCGAAACATGTTGCTCAGAATCGCCCGGCTCGTTCTAGGCATTGCCCAACAAGATTTCTCTGTTGCGGTTTCCAACAACGTGAGGTATCTCCTCACGTCCTCCCAATTTTCCCCAAAGATTTACAATTTTTTCATGTGCTGTTTCGCCTCAGGTGTCGCAGCTTGGGCGGCATTCAGTAATTACAATCATCAGAAATATTTTTTGCGGCATCTTAAAGCTTACGATTCCTTACTTACATCTAGCAAGGTTTCTGGGTCTGCTCAAATTACCATTGATATCGGGGATGTGCATTTCGATAGAGAGCATCCGTACTTGCTTTACATTTATGCTTGCCTTCTCGGCAGCAACCGGACATACCTGTCGCCCATCGTTTACTTGACTCGAGCATACCGACAATACTACAATGATCCTACAATTTGTTTCATGCTTGGTCTTGCACATGTTCATCGTTCGATGCAGAGAAATAGCGGGAACCGTCACATCCAATTATTACAGGGTCTCAGTCATTTATTGGAGTATAAGGAGAGACGCCTCGTTAACGCCACCGTCTATGAGCAACAGGAAGTGGAGTACAATTTTGGAAGAATGTTCCACATGATCGGATTGACCACGCTTGCAGTGAAGCACTACGAAAAGGTTCTCGAATTCCACGAAGTATTGCAGGATGATGAGGAGTACGACATGCTGATGGAGGCCGCTTATAATTTGACTCTCATTTACAATATCAATGGCAATAGCATGCTTGCCAGGCTGATCGAAGAGAAGTACCTCACCATCTAGGGTGTGCATGGGGGACGCATCACCCAGCAGAAGATCGGATGAGCGATAGCATTTTAGTCCTAATATAATAGAAACCTAGCATATCACTCCAGAACACAACCGTCTCCAATGGTCCGTCTCAAACACCGGTACATTCTATTTGATGTCCTATATCCTCCTTCATCGCAACCGTATAACAATAGTCAGCCCGAGAAGTTCACTACTTTCAGCGAAGACACAAAGACTTCTCAACTCCAGCTACACTCTGCATCGCCGCTGAGCGTGAGTGCCCGATCCTTGGCAAGCATAATAAAGCAGGTAATCGAGGATCATTACGGTGAGCTTGCAGCGGGCACAATCGGACTGCTGGTCATCGTGAAGTACTTTAGCAACAAGACATCCACAGGAATCATACGATGCAACCGTACAGACTACAAGCTCGTTGTTGCTGCTCTAGGCCTTATGAACAAAATAGACACCCGAGATGTCATTATCCGATGTGTGCATGTGAGCGGGACGATTAGGAAGTGTGAAGACTTCTCCATTCGTCGCACGCGGCAACTAATGATCGCCATGGGCCGTGAGAGAAACCTAGAGAAGGATTTAGAGGATTTCACAAACATGTTCAAAGATCCTGAGGTAAATGACGACGAGTTGTGATTCAGCTTGTGTTCCATTTTAGTGTGGGGGCGCATTATCAAGCCGTCTACTCTTTGCGCTCAAAAATTGCAATGTCATTCTTTATGTAATAAATAACTCCCTGCCAAATACTCTCATCATAAGACGGTCCAAACTATCCCAACTGATATCGGGAGCTCTCGTAGTCGAAGAAGCCGACTGACTGTGGTGGTCATGTGACCGCTCACCAAGCGCAATGGCACACGGAATGACAATAGCGGAACCAATACATTTCACGCTATTCTTGAGCATACTACACGTCTTCGGGCGATTTTAGATACTCCATGGTCGTATCTGAGCTTCTCCAGAGAATACAAAAAAGGGCGCAAATCCAGCACCCAGGCCCATCAACAAAGAATGAAAAATCCACACAGCCAAAGAACGATCTACTGCAGTCTCAAAGAGGCGACCGAGTCATAGATCCCGTGGTGGCTCGGCTCAAGGCGGCCAGAAGAGCAGAAAAAGAGGCGAAGGAGAATGCTTTGCGAGAGAAGAAAGGCATGGCTCCAAAGAAAGTGGCTGCTCCAAAGGCAAAGCCTTCTGTGAAAGCGGCGAGAAACACAAGTCGACCTAATGCCAAGAGCGAACGGTCGACAGCCGCCACGCTGCGGCTGGGCAATACTCTTAAATCATCCTTGAGCCGACCTGATAATGGTGTCAAAAAACCTAAGCTATCGTTCAATGAGTTGATGAAAAAAGCATCAGGGATAGACCAAAGCAAAATGTCCCTCAACTTGAAGCTGAAGACAAAGCTGCCCGAGCCAGTGCAGCCCAGGAAAAGAACTCCAGAAACACATGCCTCCTTAGGTATCTCTAAAACCCGTGTGAAAATATCGCCGGTTTCTAGAACGCCAGAGTCATTTTCGAAAGCGAAGTCTGCAGAGCCGCCAAGTACCACGTATAGGGCTGCCATTCCCATCCGCAAACCTTCGTCCCAGCTTGAAAAGAAATTTGCACAACGGAGAGAAAACGATCGCAGCCGGAGAAACGACTACTCAGATGAAGAAGATGATGATATGGACGAGTTCATCGTGTCCGATGAAGAACAAATGGATGAGCCCGTCGACTACGACAGGGACGAGATCTGGTCGCTTTTCAACCGTGGCAAGAAGAGGAGCCATTACCAATACAATGACTACGATTCGGACGATATGGAAGCGACGGGTGCAGAGATCTTCGAGGAGGAAAACAGGTCGAAGCGCACGGCATTGGAGGAAGACAAAGCGGAGCAGGAGAGAGAGGCGCGTTTAGCAGCAATGAAATCTGCGAGATTGGGGAAAAGGCGATAGGGGCCTCGACTATAATATGGATGTGTTGTTACGTAATATTTAGGATCAACTTGATAAAATTGAACGGCTTGGCCCATACCGTGAAAGGCTAGATACGCAGATCCACAGTGCTGCGAGCCGCGCTGAGATGGAAGCTCATCGCTTGTAGATGCGCCACCTCCACCATAGCCACGCGCATAAAGAATGGAATACTCGGAAATACTCAAGGAACTCCGGAGAGAGTCCAGCCAGATCCGTAATCGCATCCAATCCATTATCCATGACAGTCGCTATGTGGCACATTTCGACTCGTTTCCCTTGATTGTCAACGAAAGATGCGGACCGTGGTACGTCGGACCTTCTTCGGCAGCAGACACCGTTTACTTCAAGTCCACGGATGGTCACACAGGGGAATGGAAATTTTCTTCGCGGAGACTCAATCTCCATCTTCTCGATCACCTCTTCGCGACCGAATCTGTGGTTATTGTGGACTCTACCCGAAAGGGAAAGCTTATGCCCGATGCGCTACTGAAAACCATTCCCATCTGGTGCGCTGTGCTCAACAGCATTATGTTTGATGGCGGGTCTTCAGATGATTTTGCCGATCTTGCAAAGGATGAGTGGCTTTTGACACCGCGGGAAATGGTGTCGGAAAGCGAACATAACTCGATCATCAAAACGCTTCCGGGTCACGTTCGTGAAGCACGGAAATTGGGCATTACATCCGAGGACATTGTCAAGCGGCTAGGATGCAAGAAGCCATTGATACCGCAGTGGGTCTACCCTTCCAAGCGGAACCAGGCCGTGCGCTCTCATCCGGACGTCTTTACTATCTGCTGTTTGACCGCATCACAAAAGGCTGCGGATGTTGATCCCTCCAAGTGGCCTCACTCGCTTCCATACGTGCAAGGTGCTGCTGACGACCACGAGCTTTGGGCGAACGATGTTTGTGACGGCCAGCTTGACCACCGACTCCTATGGGATAGTGTTTTCACGGAAACAACCGACGATTTGAGGGTGGTTGATGCCCATTCTGGCGACATCATTTCTTGGTTATCCGAGGAAGAATTCATTCTGCGACTCAATTCCATCCACAAAAAATTCAAGCTCGATCGTAAGCCTCAAAATGTGGACTTTTCGGGATTGGGCGATACCGGTGTGATTGTAGGAGCAATCACCGAAAGTCTCTCCTATAATGAGCTCCTGGCGAGTATAACTGCCCTAAAATGCGTCATAGTCTTGTCCGAAAACTTCGAAATCATCGATGTGCCTGAAGAAAGCGCAGGATCTGTATTCCACTACAAGCTACTGTCCTCCAAGAAGGGCTCCAAGATGCTTCGAATCCAACTCCCCCAAATTTTGGGCCACACAAGCCAGCCCTCCGCCTCCAGCAAAATTGCTGTTTTTTGTGACACCGGTAAGGATATCAGCGTGGGCGTGGCATTGTGCTTGTTGGGCCAAAACTTTGATACCAACTGGAACCGTGTGGACAGCCCGCCTCATGTGAACAAAGACCACATCATGCAGCATCTCAAGCGTATACTGGACTGCAGAAATGTCAATCCCAGCCGTAATACGATCCAGAGTGTCAACGCTTTTTTGATGTCCAGATAAATCCGTGGCTTGTCTGGCGCATTTACCCCACATTGCGCGACTCGATGCAAAACTGAATTAATATCTATTCATGAGAAAACAGGTACAACCTTAACGATATGCCCCGGATTCTCTGCTTGCCTGGCTACTTACAAAATGGAAAACAGTTGAAGAAGCAGGCCAGCCACATTGAGGCTGCCCTCGGCCCTGCACTTGGGTTGGAATTCGAGTACGTGGACCCTCTCATCGAAATCACAGAGTCTCACGTGCCATTCTTATTCAATGGGGATGCCGAAAAGGACCGGCGTCGATGGTCATCTATAGTTCAGCGAAATATCAATCGCTGTTGGTGGAACAAGGCGGTCGATACGGACTACGTTGGCTTTCACGAGTCCATCGATCACATTATGCGCCACGTCGAGCAACACGGGCCGTACGATGGTATAATGGGGTTTTCACAAGGAGCTGCCTTAGCTGCAATGGTTGCTAATACAATCAAAAGCTCTGGAAACCCGCCTTTTAAATTTGTCCTTTTGTTCTCTGCGTTTGCGTTCACTGCCACCAAGCTACCCAGTGACCGCTTATCCACCCTCAACAACGAAATCTCGTCCCTTGAGCTTTACACAAAGAGAGTCAAAATTTACCCTAATTATGAGTCCTACTACAGATCTCCGCCACACGAAACGAAGTTCATAGCCTTTTTGGCGCTGAAGACGGAATTGTCCCACCGATCAGAACAAAATACCTTTGTTCTTTATACCCGAAGATAACTCTCTCACAGCATGGCGGAGCACACGTTGTACCCCAGGATGAAAAAGCAATCGCTACTTTATTGGAGCTGCTTCAGACTCAGAGATTAGAAAACTCAACTAAGTTGTAACGGCCGGCGCGTAGTTTCAAAAACAGCTAGATCTTCGGTGCGACAAGTACCAAATTTCGCGCAAGGTTCTCTCTTCACACTGACACGATTAACACCCATCGAATGTCTATTTCCACGGCCCAAGCAAGCGCACGGCCTCATGATGAGTCGGGCACCATCTCTGAAAGAGAAAAGAGTGCTAGCAACCTCAGCATAGATCAAGAAAGTACGCAGCAAGACAACACAGGCTCTTCTGGAAACATCGAGGGGAACAAGAGACGTATAGACTCCGAGGACTCAGAGCATAAAAGACTCCTCCTTGAAGAGCCAGACTTGCCGTCTTCCCTCTCTCGAAGAGAAAAGAGTCAACGAGCTGCCAAGTCCTCTTCCGTGTACAAGGAACAGCCACAAGACATTCCAGCTTGGATGAAAAGCAAACTCCTGTCGGATGCCAATCATAAGTATGATAAGTACGGTTCCCGGAGACCCAATGCCGAAAGAAACCCTCGCCTGCAAGAGGCAGATAGCCGTTACGCCAGATACGCTGCTCAGGATGATAGGTATTCCAGATATCAACTGTCTGAACAAGCAAGTGACCCCAGAGTTATCCGTAAGGAACCGGAACCCGAGGTAAGACGCAAGCCGTCTCCTGCCGAACCGGATCTTGACTCTGCTGCGTTGGAAGTTGCGGCTTATACTTCTGTTCCAACTTTGTCAGGTCCAGGAATGAAGTCCGACTACAAGACTTTCCACAGTCACATTGCACATAAAGAAAACAAGGATATTAATAGCATTGTGCGGCAGCATTACAACCAAAGAACACACCAGTCCAAGTCTCAAGGCTCAAGAACTAAGTCGCCAATTTACAAAATGCGAAACTTTAACAACGCCATCAAGTACATGCTTTTAGGCAATTGGACAAAGAGGAGAGCACCACAGGCTCCACTCGTTATTCTAGACCTATGTTGCGGTAAGGGCGGTGACTTAAATAAGTGTGAATTTGTGGGTGTTGATCAGTACATTGGCATTGATATTAGTGACGCCTCCGTTAAAGAAGCATACTCTCGTTATTCTCAAAACAAAGCTCGCTTCATTCCACAAAACCCGCAGTCCAAGAGAAATAGAGACTCCAAAAGATACAACTTCGAAGCATGCTTCGCAACAGGAGATCTCTTCACCTATACTGTTCCAGAAATTTTGGAACGCAATTTCCCGGGTATCATTGATGGCTTGTTCCCCGTTGATGTCGTCTCAATGCAGTTCTCCTTCCATTACGCATGGGAGACCGAAACTAAAGTTAGAACTGTTCTCACAAACGTCTCACGCTCATTGCGCCCCGGTGGGCGATTCATCGGTACAATTCCGTTTTCCGACTTTATCCGAAATAAAATTGTCAAAAAGGATTACACTGAGCCTCGCACATTTGGTAATGAGCTTTATCATGTGCGCATGGAACAAGACCCTCCTGAGGATGGTGTGTTCAGATCGCCCTTTGGAAATCGTTACGACTATTTCCTTAAGGATGCTGTTGATGACGTGCCTGAGTACGTCGTCCCTTTTGAGACTCTTCGACTGCTTTGCGAGGAATATGGACTCATCTTGAAATTCAAGAAGACATTTCCCGATATTTTCAACCTGGAGATTCCCAACTACTTTAACAAACTCAACAAAAATTTGGTGGAGGGAATGAAAAGAGAAGATGGTAAATATGGTGTTGAAGGTGACGAAAAAGAGGCTGTGGCATTTTATGTCGGCTTTGTTTTTGAAAAATTCGGAAACTGAGCATCAATGCATGACGTACAAAACAAATAATGATATGGAAACAAAGAGACCAATCACTCTCCCTCTCGGCGTGGTTGCGAACCACAATGTATTTCCGATAACCTTGTCAGCCAACGGCCTAAAGAGCTTTTGAGTCATTGCGTCATATGAGGTGGACTTCATATACAATTGTGTCGGGCCACTGACATTGTTTCCAAGACTACTCGATGTGTTGACTTCATTTTCACCTTCGAAGTGAGACTCCGCAGGTAGAATTTCGAGATAGCCGGCAGGCCCGATAATGGACTCGGGCGGTGAAAAGGGAACCTTGATCGAAAGATAGACAGGACGATGGTCAGACGACATGAAAGTGTCGATACTGTGATAGTCTATAATTTCGGGCTTGGTACCCTTCTTGTATGTTGCGAGGTAGAGAATTCTGTCGCACCACAGAGGACTTCTTTTCGTGTTATAGATGGCCGTATTCAAGTGATACTTGTAAGTGGGACGGAACTTGATAGCACCTTCTCCAAAACCCGGAAATATTTCGCCGTTCGCACGGCCAATGAGTAATTCATCGGTGCTCTTATTCAACCTTGCGATTTCCTCGAGGTAATCCGGTGCAGATTCGTCCTGCAATTGCAATAATTCCGATATCGTGAGCTTTGCTGCTTTCACGTCTTTTGTTGTTCTGAAATTGAGGTCGCCCATGAAGAAGGTGTGATTACTCGGTTTGAGGTAGCTGAAGCCATCGCCAAAGTCAAGTGCCCGCATGATTGTGTGGATGTCCTGAATCCGGCGCTGGTAATAAACCTCCCCCTCATTAGCACCGAGATGAGCATTGGCAAATGTCAATTCGACAGAATTCTGCTCGCTGTTTGTGTAGATTATTCTCAATCCAACTGCACCTTTTAACAGTGAGTTGTACATTCCGCAGCTGGCAGAAGCCGTTCGAGCAGCCACCAACCGCAGGGGAAAGGGAGTTATGGCCACGAGTCCGATTGCACCCAAATGATGCATTGCCACAGTGGTGAAGCGGTAGTCTGTGCCCGCACAAGATTGGTATTTCTGTCTCAAAGCTTGAAACAAAAGTTCTGTCATGTGGATCATATGTTTGCGCATGTACTCGCGGAACGAGCCATCTAGAATGGAGCAGAGCTCCTGAAATCCAAACACGTAAAGCTCTGCAGGAGTTTCAGGTAGCCGCAGTTGTAGCTCTTCCACGAAGTATTGAGAATCGAACCTCGATTTGCCACAATTGAATGTAAGGAGATATAATGGAATAGACATGTTGTGGCTCGTATCTTCGTGCTGGTGAGTTGCTGCGCTGCGATGTGAGGTCGCGGTGCGCTTGTGTGGCGGCGCGATGATGAGGTGCCATACTGCGACTGACCCCAAATCTACTTAGAACAGTCCCCATGATTCTCGAGTCACAACGACAATTGTTGGAGGAGCTTGATGCTTTGCAGACCGCCGTGACTCAGCGATACCGCAGAAATCCTGCTCTTCGAAGGGCCTCAGCCATAGACGATCCTGATGAAACACTAGAGTCCCGGCCCAAGAGACCTCACAAAGAAACGTTGTACCATCTTCATGAGCTCGAATATTTTTGCCGACTGTACGCCCGTGCCGTGGATCACATTGGCCACAATTTCGAGGGAGACGACTTGGCGTCCGAGCTTCGCAGTTTGGAAGATCCCAAGGCTACATTCAGCCCGCTCATGGCGATGATAGACCGCATCGAGACTCTGGCTGATAAATCAAATTCGACAAGCGCCACATCCTTGGTAGACTCGTACAAAATGTACCTGAGCGCTCCCGAGCAAGACTCGATGCAAACAAACTCCCGCTTACGGGCCAAACGCAAACACTGCTTGGCTAAAGTCACCACTTTTGTTGATGAGAAGATTTCAAGGGCTTTTAACGACTCCGAGGTCTATGGCAAGTACTTGGACTTGAGAGACTTTTACGAACTTTATAAGACAAATACTGGCTCCAATGTTTCGTACGTGGAGTACACTCGAAACTTGCACAACTGCTCAAGCCACACTACCAGCGTCGCCAAGCATCAAAAATACCTCGAAGCGGTTCTCGCCTACCTCGAGGCCTTCTTTCGCAAGTCCAATCCTCTTGAAGATCTCACGTATCCAAAGATTGGTGAGCCAAAGCCCGACGAAGAAAATACCGAATGTGCTACAGAAAACATTCTATATTGTCGCCCGTGTGATAAAACTTTCGCCAAGGAATCTGTCTATCGCGGCCACCTTGAAGGCAAGAAGCACAAGAAGAACGCCAAAAACTTCGATGAAACTTCCTTAAAGGACAGCCCTTCCCTCAGAAAAACCTCCCTGCCTATCAAAATCCTCGAACACAAGGTCCAGTATATTTGTGAGCGGTTGGAACCAGTGATAAATGCCACAGCCAATGACTACGAACGAAGGTCGAAACTCTCGGAAAAGGAACGCTACTTGGAGTCTTTGGCAGTCGAAGGTGCCCAATCAGACTATACGGACGTTGAAAGTGATGCGAACGATGAAGAAGCAGAGGAAAATGATGATGACATCGAAAGCGCATACTTCAAAGACTTACCATTAGGACCGGATGGCATACCTATACCCTTGTGGCTTTACAAACTCCAAGGACTTCACAGATCGTATTCGTGTGAAGTATGTGGAAATGCCGCGTACAAGGGCAGGCAACAGTTTAATAAGCACTTCCGGCTTCCAAAGCACGTCCATGGCTTGATGAGCTTGGGCGTTGCGGAATCGGATATTTCGCTTTTCAATGACATATCCAGCATTGCCGAGGTTCAGCAGTTGTGGGAAGAAATCAAATCATCTAGGCGCCAAACGGATACTCACAACGATGAGGTGATCGAGGTGGAGGACGCCGATGGAAACGTCATGTCGCAGAAGGACTACGTAGAACTCAAAAAGCAGGGTCTTATTTGAGTGGCCGATGGAAAGTCAGCCTTCGTTGCATATTAGCTAATTCCCCATATTCAATCATAATTCAATATTTGTTGTGTCTGCCCCGAACCATCCGACTCATGGGCTAAATCGCGCTATATGCATGTCAATATAGTCTCATGAGCCCGATGAGAAGCAGCATCGTATGAGACGCATATGGTCAACAGTCACCACTAACCGGACAATTATGAGTCAAAGTCCCGAAAGTAAAGCCTCCAAAATTGCCAAAGTCTCAAGTTCGCGTGGTCCAGATCTGATGGCTTCATCCAGACAGCCTCGAGGAACCAACAAACTTCGTGATTCGCTTGGCTTCCGCCTCAAACAACAGTCGGTGGATAAGGACATGCTTGCTTCGACGGGCAACACCAACAAAACAATCCATGAAGAAGAGACAGAAGGAGCAGGCTACAATATCGATGGCCCTCTTCGAAGAGTGACTCCTTACTACTTCACGTACCTCACGTACTGCAAGCTTCGTTGGAGAGATCGGAAATTGATAGACATTTTCATCGACGAATTCCGGGACAAAGCGCCGGAATATTACCGGGAAGCAATTGCTGAGGGCAAGGTTTTGTTGAATAAGGAGCCTTCGACGCTAGACTCGGTGGTGAAAAATGGAGATCTCATCAGCCACAGACTCCACCGTCACGAGCCAGCAGTAACGTCGCGTCCCATTAAGATTGTGTTTGAAAACGACGATATCATCTGCATCGACAAGCCTTCGGGTCTTCCTGTTCATCCGGCTGGTCGCTACAGATACAACTCCGTCACGAAGATAATGCAGCATGAGTTTGGAATCACGGTTCACCCATGTAACAGACTAGACAGGCTCACGTCGGGGTTGATGTTCTTGGGAAAAAACCCGAAAGGCGCTGAGTTTTTTGTGAAGCAGATCAGAGAGAGAAGTGTTAGAAAAGAGTACATTGCTAGGGTGAAAGGAAAGTTTCCCGCGGGCCAAACGCAAGTGGACTTGCCTCTTCTCACAGCTTCCCCCAAACATGCCCTCAACATTGTGGACTCGAATAGTGGGAAGCCGGCACAAACAGAATTTCATAGAGTCTCCTACGATCCATTGTCGGACACCTCGGTGGTGAAATGCCATCCGCTCACCGGAAGAACTCACCAAATTCGAGTTCATCTTCAGCATATCGGGCATCCTATCGCCAATGATCCGATATACCTGAACGAGTTCGTTTGGGGAGGACCAGAATTAGGAAAGGGTAATGATGGTCTTAAAGACAAGGATATAATTACCCGCTTGGATATCATTGGAAAAACCAGAGCATGTTCTACATGGATACACCCAGAAGAAGACGGGGAGGTATTGACAGGAGAACATTGTCCAGATTGCGACGCACCTCTGTATTCAGATCCTGGGGCCAACGATTTGGACTTATGGCTCCATGCATTCAGGTATGAAGCCGCCGACAAGCTGTGGTCGTACCAAGTTGATTATCCTGAATGGGCCATCAACCCACATCGTCATTACATGGAGCTCGCTATTGAGACTGCCCGCAAATGTGGAGAAACACAAACTCAGTTTAACGTTGGCGCTGTCTTGGTGCATGATGGAGTGGTGCTCTCCACTGGTCATTCCAGAGAATTGCCCGGAAACACCCATGCTGAGCAGTGCGCCCTCGAGAATTATTTCAAAGAAACGGGATCCCAAGATGTGCCCGAAGGAACTGAACTTTATACGAGCGTGGAGCCTTGTTCACTTCGTTTGAGTGGTAACTTGCCTTGTGTGGATAGAATCTTGAAGACAAAAATTAAAACATGCTTTGTTGGAATACTAGAGCCTGATACATTCGTGGCTGACAACACAGGTAAGGCTAAGCTTGCTGCGGAAGATGTCGATTACATTCACATTCCTGGCTACGAAGAAGAATGCTTGAAGATAGCCACCAAAGGGCATGAAAAACTTGAGCAAAAGAAAGATAGTGAGCCATGAACTCTATTTAAGAGCTTTCTTTCATTTATAAGTATATATTTGCGTTCAGTCATCGTTGTCAAAGCGAATCTGTACGTCTTTTCTGGAATATACGAACACTTCTTGTGCTGCTCTGCGCTTTGAGGGACCTTCAGCTGGTGACCGCGTTTGTTGTTGGTCATTAGCATCCAACAGAGCTTCCATGCCAGATGTAAAGGAGCTGCCAACACTGACAGAACGGGGGATCGCCATACCAGTGGCGATCACAAAGTCTGTAAATTTCACAAAATTGTCTCGTACTAATGCGAGACCATGTGTAAGGTGATGGGACTTTGCCCGGGGGCGTGCAGAGCTCGACCGACGAGAATGTAAGCTATTTGCTAACGACCTTTGATCGGCGGGATTGTAATCCTGACTGGACTCGTATGAAATTGAAGATTTCTGATTCGCTTTTGAGTTCACGGGCTGAATAGTCAGATCGTTTCCTTCGTCCAGATCAGATTCTTCTTCGATGAATAGCTCGAACCTGTCGAGCTCGTACATCTCGTCTTCGTAAAACTTTCTGCCAAGAACACCTTCTTTCTCTTGTTTTCTTCTGATCACGTTGTACATATTGCACCATTCCCATGGTATCACAACAGAACCAAGGTAGCTCACAACTGAGAAGACTTCAGAGAGATCATAAACCCAGGTGTTCGATACATCAGCGATAAAAAATGCAACGGGTATGTAAATCATGATAATTGAGAGGACCGTTATAGCCCAAATATCCTTATGGTGCATCAAAGTTTTCAACTTCGTGAGTATAAATGCTGTGAATACAGCGGCGAACGATATACTCATGGAAATGCGGCATAAGTAGGCAAATGCTGGTAAGACGTGGCCAGCCTCCACATCATCCGCGAAGTTGTGGAATTTGCTGATGCTCCAGAGTGCTTGTGAGGAAAGGGAGACAAAGGTTCCGATGAGAAAGACCAGGCGTTTATCACCTTGACGTGGGAATAGCCGCATGGCAACCTGAACTTGGTTGATTTGTAAAAGAAGAACGACAATTAAATCTATGACTTTGAGGTATATTTTATCTTCTATGGCATGCAAGAGGAGACGGCCATATAGAAAACCTTGTTTTTGCTGCTTATGAAGAATGACGATAGATTTCACCACCACTATGACCATGTACAATGACGACATCATAGACAGTGTCTGAAGTAAATAAGACGGCTTGATCGTGTAGTTCGTGATGACAAAAATGGTCAAGAATATTGTCACCACCGCCAGTGCCGCCAACGAATATATTATGGGAGCCACGCTGAAAATGAAGGTTCCGCAAGATGTACCCGTGGTATACTCGCGCCAGGACTCCTCAACGATAGGCAAAGATTGTGTGACGTTGTCAAGAATCATATTCCTGTTGGTATTGAGGAGCGGTCGTGCTCCCATGTAACATTTCTGTTCATAGATTGCCTCGGATATAGGTTTGATTATTCGAGAGAGATTATGAGACATAAGTATGCCCTCATTTAGCTCGATAGGCTTACACAGGTCGTAGACCTTAATCTTGTACTGGGACCTCCAAAACATGATTCTATCAAGTGGTGGTGCGAGATGATGCAAGTTCGCGATCCATGTGTCCCACACTGTCCATGTGTGAACTCGTGACTTTTACACATCAGAGGAGAAACGCCAGTAAGAGCAGCCGTGCAATATATTAACGGCTCTCCATTGGTCCAACTTCGTACCAGCGTGGTATTTTCCACTCGAATGATTGCATGGCGCTTTGAAGTTCCGAAAGAGTTGCGCAACGTACTTTTGATGCGTTTGGTAGGTTTAAATTGTTCAAAACTGCGAACTGCTATAATGGCCTTCTTAGCCAGGTTCAGTTAAGAGCGTCAAACCGATTAAACATTTTCTTCTACTTGAAATCATTTCCTCATTCTCTCTCTCCCTTGCACCAGTCTCGAAATTCCTTTATTGTTTCAAGAACCCATTGTTCAGCATACAGCTGGCGCAAGAGCTAGTTCAGTATGGGTGCGCAGGTTGATAGTATCCCAAGCGACCGGCGCTTCCACACTGGCGTGCGCAAGACATTCCAAAAAAGGACATTCTTCCGGAATACTGATTCTTTCTGCCTGCCACATTATCCGTTTGTTAATAGCATTCCCACAGCAATCGAGTATTTCAGCTCACCTTCTTGTTTCGCCCGAGAAATTTGGCCCGAGAAATTTGGCCCTCTGCGTACTTTGAGGCCACCGATCGCATCAGAAACACAAGAGCACCAATTGCCTACCGACCGAACCGCAGGATGCTTTCACCACACAGCCAGTCAGGAAGAATTTTCAAGTCACCTCGAATGCACCAGAGAAATGAGTCGGACTGTTCACAAAATTACTCTTTTCTAGATTACTATGACTTGGATGACAGAGCATCAGTTGACATTGCTCCATCGGCGGAGGATTCAACCTTGGTTACGTCCCGCTTAGAGGCGTTTTCAAATAACAACAACGACGAAAATACAGATGGCTTGCCGAAACAGAGTTCTGTTCAAGAAGAAATTGCGGAGGAAATTGCACAAGAAGAAGTCGGAGCCGAAGCAGGAGCAGGAGCAGGAGCAGAAGCAGAAGCAGAAGCAGAAGCAGAAGCAGAAGCAGAAGCAGAAGCAGAA
>JAKUBD010000063.1:0-26525 GCA_030563125.1 Metschnikowia laotica
GGCGCGCCCTAAACGTATGTTTCCGGCCCGAGACTTTGTTGTTTTTCTGCCGACAGCCCGGGCCCCGCTGGCCCCGAGTGCACGGCTGAGGCTTCTGAGCTGGACCGTTTTTGAGTTGCAAGTTCCACCATTTCTTCTCGAGCCTCGCTGTCCACTGCCGCTCAACCTCCACAGCCTCTTGCTCCTCCGGCCCGCCAGTCCCACCACCGCAAGTGCTCTGTGGCTACTGCGGCGCGCGAGTTTTTATGCCGCACCATGGACTTTGACAGGACATTTGCATGGCACCTGCGCAGCACGGTCCAAGCTTATAAAGGCAAGTTTAGCGCCTAAAAAAGTAGACCCGTCTCCCCGTCCTTTTTAACCACACCCAGCGTGTCTATTTACCCTCTCCACCCCGCTCTATGGTGCCCCTTCTCCTCTAGTCTCTCCATCATGTTCAGGTTGATAAGAAAGAGCCATTCAGCCGAAAATAAAATCCGTGAGGGTACGTGCCGTGATCGCCCCCGTTTGCAAGCTCTCTACTAACCACATCCAGCTATTGGAGACAACCCGTTGGGTCCCTACAACAAGGATCTTTTGGAGCTCTCTCACCTCTCCCAGAACAAAAAGTCGCTTGCTGTCATCACAGATGCTTTGGGAAAAAAGATTGCAAAGCACATTGAGAAGGCCCTGCAGCCGCGTCGTCTGTACTCCGTGAAAAGTGGCCGTTCAGAAAACTCCGCTGACAGCATTAGGCGAGCTTCGTCCCTAACCGCCACTTCCTCCTCGTCTCAGCACTACAAGCGTGAGCTTCCCGTGTTGAAGTGCCTCACCGTCTGCGTGCACCTCTGTCAAAATGGCTCCGTGGGATTTCTCAATTGGCTCAGGCACAACCTCGATACGCTCATTCTCCCACTAGCTAGGCTTTCGTTTCAATCTAGAGCATCGCATGCCATCTACCTGAAAATCGACCTCATCAAGACCTATTGCGAAAACGATTATGAGTTAGCGTCGGCAAGAAACTCCATTGAAAAGCTCCGCTTGGAGTTGCGCCCTGAATTCGTCGTCGCTGCTGCAACATCGCAAGATGAGGAGCGGGTCTCCTCAAGTGCATCCCACCATTCCTCCGAGCTCTCCAATATTATGTCCGTATTGGGTGGTCGCTCGAGCCCCATAGCCAAGATTCTGCCTGCGTTATGGTGAATGAGTATAATGCGTAGAAATTTCACTTCTTTGAATCCTAGATTTCCCGTACTTGTATTTTTTCGTTGGATTAATTCAGCCTCTGTTTTATTTTTTCTTTGTTAATCATTATTTCTTTTTGAATCTTTGACAATTGGTTCAGTGGACTCGCGACAACACTTTTACAATATTTCGCGCTCAACCGAAAACCAGACACATCAACCACCCAACTAATCATCCTACATTAGATGTGCTTCTTGGCTTTGGAGTTTGATTTAATTTGATTTTTTATTTCATTCCTATTCTTTGTACCGTCCAAAAGGTCCTCTCACCAAAAATTCAAAACAGAAGATCACCTTTGGCATCGACTCACGGATGTAGCCAGATCAGGGCCTCACGATGCCCGGAGACAAGAACCACCAGCCGTAGACGCCTCAGTTTCGCACCGCGATAAGGTGCGGCTGCTGTGCCCCCACGGGCCGTGAAACGGCTTGAATTGTGCAGTCCTTATAGGGTGAAGGTGTTTTTTTTTTTCACATACCCAATCGGCCCTCAATTCACTTATCAATCATTGAAATTATTATTTGCTTGTGAGATCTCCAATCTTCGCTCAGTTGTTTTAAGCCTGTTCCCCCTTTATTATTCGGTGCGGCTTGCGGCTTCTCCTTTTGGTAATCCAGAATTGCTTTTTCGCAAATGCGTGACAATCTACAAGACTGTCACGTGACGATAAACATTCGGCCCCTATATATAATTTGTGTTTCGCCACCGCTTACGATTAGATTTTTCATCGACACTACAATCAAAAAATGCAAATCTTCGTCAAGACATTGACTGGTAAGACCATCACACTCGAGGTTGAGTCCTCCGACACCATCGACAACGTCAAGTCCAAGATCCAAGACAAGGAAGGTATTCCACCAGACCAGCAAAGATTGATTTTCGCTGGTAAGCAATTGGAAGATGGTAGAACCCTTTCTGACTACAACATTCAAAAAGAATCCACTCTCCACTTGGTTCTCAGATTGAGAGGTGGTATGCAAATCTTTGTCAAGACCTTGACCGGTAAGACCATCACACTTGAGGT
Organism: Metschnikowia laotica; assembly: GCA_030563125.1. Lineage (NCBI taxonomy): Eukaryota > Fungi > Ascomycota > Pichiomycetes > Serinales > Metschnikowiaceae > Metschnikowia > Metschnikowia laotica. The sequence continues at coordinate 2,249 of JAKUBD010000063.1, forward strand.
TGAGTCCTCCGACACTATCGACAATGTCAAGTCCAAGATTCAAGACAAGGAAGGTATTCCACCAGACCAGCAAAGATTGATTTTCGCTGGTAAGCAATTGGAAGATGGTAGAACCCTTTCTGACTACAACATTCAAAAAGAATCCACCCTTCACTTGGTTCTTAGATTGAGAGGCGGACAGTAATTGTTCGCTGAGATAATTTTTTTTTTTTCTTTCATTTTTATTTAGATGAAATCATAATCAATGAAGCAGAGCATGATCATTTATGTAGTTGAGATTTGTAATTGATTAATTGCCACATTAGACAATGCCTCCGTCTTCAAATCCTCGACTAGCTCCAAAACCTGACACGCTTCGGACTTCAAGTCAAATTTATTCAAAAGTCCAAGGAGATTTTTTGAGTTTTTTGCAAAAATAATGGTGAGCTTCTCGAGTTTCATAGCCTTTATCTGCTCATACAACAGACAGTAGACTTTGTGTAGTCGAAGAAGTTGAGATTCAGAGGTACCGTGACTGTCGAAATGACTGAGTAGCATTTGAAGGTTCTCTTGGAAGCTGAAGGATGACTTCCATGTTAATGCAAGCCCCCCAGTTGTGATGTCAGACATGGTTTGGCAAACCCCAAAAAGGAATTCATCTTTGATTGGTACCATCAAACAAGCTTCCGAGAGACTTCGAATATAACGAAGCACGAAATTTTCTTTTTCGCTATTTGGAGCCTGATTTTGCTTTCCAGTGCCTAAGTGTTCGTGTATATCTTCGTAATCCTCCATGGTTAGTATCTGACTGATAGTCTCAAGATACTTTTCACATAAGTCATCGAACTGAGAAAATTCTTTGATGAATCTCCCAATAGAAACCACCACCATCAGCTGATATCTTTTGTTTCGTCTCTTAATCTCAACAAGTAAAAGTGATGATACACGGTCCAATAAATCCGTGTTAGCCATCATGTAAGATTTGTTTTCAATTGCGAGGTTTACAACAGCTTCTATGACAGTCTCTTTTCCATTCCAAGATTTTCCTTTTCCCCCGTTCAATAAGATGCTTGCGAGAACATTAATTTGTGAGTCTGATATCGACCTTAACGAAACGGTAACGTCCGCCACAGTGCTGGCCATTATAAGTCTCACGGTATGGCTTGGTGATCCTATGTTTTGCTGGATAATAGCCATGATTTCTTCGAAATAAAGTTTAACGGCATTTTCTCCACTTGAGTTATCTATCCAAACCTTTTCAAAGGTGGCGGCAATATCAGCATCCGGATCATGTTTTCCAACAAATGTTAAAGGTAAAAATAAGGATGCAACTTCTTCAAATTTGTCAGCCCCACAATATTTCCCAATTGCCTCCAAGGCCAAAACAGAAATCAACCGAGCACGATGTTCATCATTTTCCAAATATAATGCTCTGATCTTCTCACTGTATTGTTCAATTGCGTTTATACGCGCAATTTTGCAGCAATGACCAGCAGCAGCAGCAAAAGATTGAGATATTGCTAGGTTCCTGTCCAACAAGTGAGAAGTACATAATCTCATAAGGTCACTGCCATACGGCGCCAAAGCACTTCTTTGGATCTCAATTAACTGAATCACGACACGACTTGCGCAGGCTTTGGACGGTAGTCCGACCGAGCTCTTGATAGCAGATTTGAGCTGAATCATTGTGCTCGGCAACAGTTCCTCGTCAACTAATTTAATAAGACTATCGATGGCATTCATCAATGGAGACTGTCCGACAGATCTCAATCTTTTTGCATCAACGTTATCACGGTCCAAGTTGTACTTGTCAGCATTTAAAATCAAATAATTAACAGCTTCTGGTTCCAATGTAGTCATGAGCTGAATAAAATTTGAGAGTAGGATTGGGATGTATGGTTTCAAATTTGGCCCTCCCTGGTCACAAAGCTTTAGTATGGTCTCCAAGGAGAAAGATCTGACCTCCTCCACATCACTTGTAATACCTTTGTTTCCCATGAACAACGACATGAGTTGGTCGAACGATCTTTGTCTTCCTTCACTTGATTTTTGGAACGTTCTTATCAACAGCTTTGCAAGTGTTCTGGATAGTAACAAACCCTCCTTTCGGACGCTATCTTTTATGTCATCCATCGAGCGGAAGCACATTTCCCAAATTCGATCCAAATATGGCTCATACAGCTCTGATGATGAGACTTGGATGATGTTGTTTAAAGCAGCAGCGCTCGCTTGCCGGACTCTCCATTCGCGTTTACCCATACTTGCCAAAAGCTCCTTCATTATAAGCTCGAAATTATCTGATACCGTCTTTGAGGTGTTTTTGATCAAAGAATTCCAAATGTCCGTCATTGATTGAGAGACAAGAGAGTTTGGATCGAACTTGTAACGATACAACTTAGGAATGAGTTTCATTCTGAGCTTCTCATCATTCGTCAACATGGTCTCAAGACTAGATTTTGATAGAATTGCACCAATACCATACGCCATTCCCCTTCTTGAGGACCACAAACTGCTCGAGCGAGCAATGGACATAAACTTGTAAACCAAACCAGGATCACCCACGTCAGAGGCTAGATTGAGTACGTCTTTGTATGTAGACACAGAACTGTTTTGCACCTGTAAGCTGTTTTGCTCGAACAACTGTGTTTCCTCAGAAATTGTTCCTGAGTTGAGTGATTCAGTGGCCTTTTTGTCCGTAAGCGACTTGAACAAACTTTTGACGAGCGTCTCTTGTAAATCCGCATTTCCTAAGTCATAGATAAGACCAAGTCCGTGAGATGCCGCCTCTTGAATAGTTTCGTCTTTATCCACCAAATATTTCATAAAAGCTGAATGAATATCATATGCATGATCGATGATTGTAGACATGTGCCCTAGATTCTTCACAATTCCCAACAACCATATGCAACTTGACCTGCGCAAGTTTGGTTTAGAAGAAAGCGAACCTTTCAAAATGGCATCCAATATTGGTTTAAGCCTGCTAGAGCCACCAGGGATGTACTTGACCACTTCTTCTTCAATTGCAAGAGATTGTTTCAAACATTTCGCTTCCCATCCGCCAGCCATTATCAGAATTGAATCACCGCTCGAAAACATAAACTCAATCAGTTTACAATCATGAGTGTCAAAAAGAGCCTGCTCAATGGGTAAAATTTGGGCATGTTGATCAGAATCAGCTGACGACAACGTAGCTTTCCCCAAAGCGAGAACTGACGGTTCATGAGCGGCTTTTGCCTTCCTCATTAACAAAGACATCATCTCGCTTTTCAAACGTGTTTGATCCTCACTCTGGACCATCAATGGCCCAAAAAAGCCATAGATGCACAATTCAGAATATGCAGAAATACAGACATCGTGAAGTCTTGGGTTTTCGAGTGCCTTGAACATCATGGTGATCAAGGAGTCGACAATATTAGAGTTCAAAAGAGTCAATCGATCTCTCAAACAGAGCATCGAGATCGTCTTTGAATAAGCTATCAAAGATACATCTGCTTGTTTTGATAAACTTCTTTTCTCAAGAATGGCTTCCAAGCCATGCTCAACCGAACTGATGTCAATGGTTTCATGTGTTATCATGACACTGTAAACTCGTGAAAGATCATCTATTATGGGCAAAGGATTTTGCTTAGACTCAAGAGCCACCTGAATTTCCGGTAGTCTATTCAAGAGGCGTGGCATGACAGTATTAGGAACGATTGAAATAATTTTGCTAGCGAGTGAGCTATGATTGTAGCTGAGCGAGTTCGGATTAGAAGAGCCAATTGTTGATGAGAGCGAATCCAAAACTAGTTCCACGAACACGACGACAGGATCCATTACAATGGATCCAAAAACATGCTCTTTTTCTGAAAGGTCGATAAAGCTCTGGATAACCAACCTCTTGACATCCTCGTCTCTGTCCATGGACTCGTCAATCAAACGACTCCAATTTTCATCTATAACTATTGGCGTGGCACGTCCTGCAACACTGTTCATGATGAGAACTCGGAATAATAACTCGATGGCGTTATGGAGAAATTCAGATTTCTGATCGTCGTCGAGTCGCTTAAGCATCGTCAAAGTCTCTGAAAGTAAACTCACGAACAGGGGAAATTGGAAACTTGAAGATGAATAAGATGTCGCAGGCTCTTCCCTCACTTGAAATACAGCCGCTGAATCTCTGAATTTAAAATGATAAGGATCTAATCCGTTGTGCGCTTCTTCTATGGTCTCTGTTGCATTGGTACATGAAGAGCTCACAACGGAAAGGATTCTAGCTCTTGAATCCAGAAAGGGGAATGCAGCGTTCAAGAATTTGATCGAAATGTACTTGCACGCATCAGAATTGCTTGTCAGCTCTGACGAGAGCACAAATCGATCTAAAAGATTTTCGAGATCCACTTTGGACCTATCTGACATTTGCAGGAGCTTGTAGGATAGACCTGAAAGTGCAGATTGGATCGTAGGCCGAAGTTCTGAAGTTTCACCCAGGAAGGCATAAAGAAGAAACTCAATGAAATTGAGATCATCTTTCCACAACTCTGGCGAAAGTCTAAGAATGTCTCCTAAAGTCTCGTACAGTTTATCTCTCTGCTGTGCAATCATTTGCAGATGCAATCCCTGAGTAGAGTTTGCTTGCGGCCACCCATCAGCCATGATGGAGTCTTTAAGCATAGAGGCAATGAGCAGGTTGTAATTGTCCTTGACGCCCGTGTAGGCCAGAGAAGCCGCAACTTTTCTGGCAAAAAGCACAGCTGTTTGTCGCAATCTCTGATATTCGGACTTGAAGCCTTCAACTGTAAGTTCAAGCCTTTTTTCATTTCCGAGCGCTTTTTCACTGCGAGTCAAAATCTGCAATATTTTGTCCTGTAACTGAACTGGCACAGGGAGACTTTCATTGCTTCCACCCAAAAAAAGATCAATTAAATGAGTGACGAACGTTTGATCCTCGATATCGAGATTAAGCTTGCGGTACCTATGAAGAGCATCTGCGCCTAACGTTGCATTTGAATCTGACGAGAGAATAAGCAACGGTATTGCCAATTGCTCATCCAGGAATCCTGCCTTCAAAAACTCGTAAAGTCTTTGCTTCACGTCTGAAATTTCCTTCGCAGATTTGTAAGTCACGCCTGCGTCACTTGTAAAGAACGCACTTTCTGCAACAGAGAGTCCCGGTTGTTGAACCAACGCGGAGCCAGGATTTGGCTGTAGGAGAAAAAACTTTCCCGCTGCTTCTGAAATGAAGCCAGCGTCTCTGGGGTTGCTCTTGAAGCCCAAATTTTCGCTCAATTGCTCGTACTCTTTCAGATCTCTTTCTGGTGCTTTCCACGATGCAAGTAACTTGACAAGAATGGCAAAGAGACGTGCTGCAACGGGAGTCGGACAAACACTAATATTTGAGATAACTGCAGGCACCAAGTCTCTCTGCTCTTCAGGTGTGAGCCTTTCGACTCCTTTAGATATGAATAAACACGAGTAAAGGCTAACAGAAGATGTCGACGCAGCAGACAGTGCGTTGGGTGACTTGGCTTGCTGGAGCAAGGCATGAAGAGGCAAACGCATGGATCGGGCGGCCGTTATACGAGGGAATACATTCTGGATCGATTTAAAAACAGCTTGGCGCACATCGCTATCTGAACTAGCGAGCTTCAATATCAATGGGGCCAAAAACAGATTTAGCGCCTTGGCCAATGCATCCTCGGATTCGGCAAGAGCAAATTTCAAGTCAACACGGTTGACCAAATCCAACTCATTGGTGCTCATGGTGGCAATTGTGGAGGTGAAGGCGGTGGCGGTGTGAATCAATGTGCCACAGTAGATACTGAGCGCACTCGAATTTAGCGCGTAATGCGTGGAAGGCGCCATTAGGACAGCCGTACACTACAATTTCTCAAGTCATACACGTCTATATTCCGGCCACCCTTTATGTAATCAAGCATTTTTATACTCTCTCAAAATAACGGGGACCGAGGATGGAGGTAAGGCCCCAAGCTCGGTGATGACCTTATTTATGTAATGAGGTGGGGTCAAGTCATACATGATGTTCAATATGTTGAGTTGAGGAATTTCCTTCCAATTGGCGAAGGGAGATTGTTTCAAATCACCAACACTTGTTTTCTCCGATGCTGCTTGTTTCTTGACTGTGGTGTCTTTCTTGTCTTTCTTGGCCACGTCTTCTTGCAGCTTTATGAACTGCTCCAAAGCCAAAGCACGTCTAGGTGGAGGTTGTTTAGAGTAAATGTTCACCAACAAGTCCTCTGGATCAGCTAACTCGTTTGTAGTGACAGAATCCAATTGAACCTTGTCAGAAAACTTGATAGACTCGCAACATGTCAAAACTGGAATGTTTCTTCTGTTGCACATCATTGCTATCATGGCGGTGCCGACACGCGAGTACAAGTAACCATTAGAGAGCATAGCATGTGCACCCAAGAAAGCAAAGTCGACATATTCCAAAATGGTAGACGACAACAGGCTGAGCAAAACGTATGTGATTTTAAGCTTGTTCTTGGTGATGGAATCTTGCGGGAACCGCAGCTGGAGAGTATCTTCGTGAGAAGGAGCTTTGAGCTTGGTGTCCACAAGAGAGTTCAAGAGCTTTTTTCCTTCGAAGAGAGGGTGCGAGTCCACGATGATCAAGTTAAAAGACTTGTTCTGCTCCACAACGCAGTACTGAAACAACTTCAACAAAACCTCGGAGTGACCGAAGGAAAGCACTGTGCAACCTTCGCTGATGTGATGTGACGAGTTTTCTATGATAAGTCGGTCCGATAATTCAATACGCTCTCTGATGAAGTCATCGATGCGTTGCAACAAAATGTCCTTTGCCTCTTGCTCTGGGGTGTCGATGGATATGTGGGAAATTTCCTGCTTAAGCCAACGAATACCATTTCCCATGGACAAGGACAATGGACGAGCACTCTTCAAGTACTCGATCTGATGAGACAAGTGACCAGTCAAGTGTCGCGTCAATGTAGTGTTCTCAGGAGTCTGGTAATCCTTGATAACGGCCTTGAAAACTTTCAACATCTCCCTGAGTCTGCAAGTAGACCCAACAATCTTATGACTTGCAAATTTCAAGCTCAAAGTCAAGATGGCCGGGTGAACAATATGCGAAACAGTTGGCGAAGAAGAGTTTCTCTGCTCGCGAGTTTCCAAATGACTGAATAGCGCTGGGATTTTCTTAGCGTCTTCTTTGTACACGGCTTGCTCCAACTGTTTCTTGATATTTGTGTTTGTGGCCAGCTGCTTTTTTTTCTCCATCTTTTGCTGTGCTATTTGTTCCTGCTGCTCCGGAGTGATGCCGGCTGCCTCTTTTTGGGCTGCCCTCTTGGCTGCTTTCTGTTGCTTTTTCAACTCTTTCAACTCCTTGTTAGAAAGCGCCTCTGGAGCAGCCTCAGTGGCCGTCTTCTCGGGCGATTCCCCCTTCTCCAGCATTTTATCAACCATACTACTGTCTAGAGTGTCAGTGCACATAGTGTTTTAAGCATCAATTTTTATTACGTGCGCGCACCAGTGTACGCCAAACAAATCAATGACTTTCGCTAAGTTCCCCATAGGTTCCTCTCTTCTTCGTCGTGTCGTATAGTCTCACAATCTTCTCCAAATTCTGATCATCAACTTGAGAGAAGGCAAATCCTCTCTGTTTTTTAATTCGTTGCACTTGCCTCACTTTGCGAATAGCCTTCTCAAACTGCTCCATTCGCGGCCTGTAGTCTTGAATATTGTATTTCTGGATTTCTTGCACGTAGTGATAACTTTGTGGCATGTTGATTCTTTTGTAGAACTTCCATGCAAAGTCACGTAATAAGCACAAGATTGAAACACCGAAGACAGCTGCCCAAAATGTCAAGCCGGGATATGTGTGAGCTAAGATTCCTCTATATTCAGTGGAAACGTTGATGAGCGGCGCAATTGTTGCGTAAGCTGGGAACCAAACTAACCAAAGCATGAATGATCCTGGAATTGCCAAAAACGTAAGTTTGGTCCACAAAGTAACCAGCAATGAGGCCTTGCCCAAGGCTGTCAAGGTACAAGTGGTGAATACCATAGTTCCCCAGGCCCAATTGTCAGCAACGGCGCCATTTGGCAAGTAGTTGGAATATAAGTTCAAGGTCATCATACAGATATAAATCAATGCTGAGTGATAAAACCCATTAACGATCCATCCCCAAAAGATCAAGACGTTGAAGAATTGTCTCTTCAACCCCAATTGGTACAATTGTGGGTACCTATCGAGAAGCCTGGCACTGACGAACTGATCGAAGACACCCATGATGAAAGGTGGAAACACAGTGAAAAGGACATTGTAGAACGTAAGAGTCCATGACTCAATAAGGGACTGGCCTGAGAATGCATTGTTGAAAACAAACCAGAATTGGGTCATGTATAAGCAAACATTTTTGTAGAACGAGTACAAAATAGCATTGGAAATTCTCTGATAAGACCATGATCCATGAACAAGCAACAACTTTTTCAAATATTTGAATTGGCCAATAGAAACATCTGCACTTCTTGCGGCTTGCATGCCTTCCATTCCGCTAATACCAACACCGACATGTGCGGCCTGGATCATCGAAACATCATTAGCACCATCTCCAATAGCCAACAACAAAGATCTTTTTCTTTTCTTTTTCACCATTTTCACAACGAGTGCCTTTTGCAATGGAGATACACGGCAACAGATCACAGATTTCACACGGGTGGCCAAATCAATAAAAATGTCCTCTAAATCAGGCTCGAGGGCAAAACCAAGAGAGTGACCATCAATGATCAAGGCAAGAGAAGAATCCAAAACATTCGAGTCGTTTTGATGTTCGTAAATAGCCTCCAACTTCTCTTGCAAATTTTGTTTGGTCTCAGCTTTGGTTTCTTCGTTTATAATGAGGAGGTTCATGTCTTCTGCAAGAAGTTTACATGACATTCCGATGTTTATAGCTGTTTCTTGTCTGTCTCCGGTCAATACCCACAATTTGATTCCCGCGTTTTGAAGTGTGTGTATCGTCTCCGGAACACCATCTTGGAGCTTGTCTTCAATAGCGGTTGCACCCAAGAGAAACAAATCCTTCTCGATCTTCTCGGAAACGGCATCCATTTTGTCATTTCTGTCTTCCAATGCGATGGAGGCTTCATAGTGCTCTTTAGACCATGCACTATACTCCTCCTCGGAAACAATTCTAGAAGCAATACACAAGGTACGCAATCCTTCTGAGGCGAACTCCTCCAAGTGTCTGATGGTTGCATCCACGAAGGGCTGTGGTCCAGACTGGGACAATCTTTCAAGAATGACAGTATCAGCTCCTTTACAAAATAAACGAATGACACCATCGGGACATCTGAAGATTGCAGACATTCTCTTTCTTGTGGAGTTAAACTCACAAATGTTCAATAATTCGTAATCAGAGGACATGCCTGAAGTTTCAGTTTCAATCGTAACACCTCTAGGACGTCGGATAGTGAATCGGTAGCCAAGATCAGCGGCACCCTGAACTAACGCACCTTCATCAGGAGAAGCAGCCTGATATTTGATGTCACCAGACATTTCATTAACTTCCGGAATGACAGTATGGCACGTACTCAATAAAACGAAAAACTCGTTGATGATGGCAGCCTGTTGCAGACTCTTATTGTTGAGCTCATTTTGCAAGTCATCAAAAGTGTGGAATCCGATTTCGACGCCGTCAATGAGCTGCGCATGTCCATCTTCAGGTATCTCCTCGATATAACATCTGCCACCAATTGTGCAGCATTTGAATTCCATGACGTTTCTTGTCAATGTTCCTGTTTTATCGGAAAAAATGTATTCAATTTGACCAAGCTCCTCGACCAAGGAGGAGGTTCGAACACCTGTAGGGGTGTCCGACTCCTCGTGGTACATATCCAAGTCGCTTCCGATCATGTATGCCTGATAGTACTTGATGATTTCGACCGTGACGAATAGAGAAATTGGAACCAAGTTGGAAAACAAAATCCAGTAGGTGAGAATATCCTTGAAAAACTGTTTGGCCATATTAGTTCCACTGAGATATAGGTATGAAAGAGAGTTCTTGTCAACTTTCATCTTAATCAAATCACCAATTGTCGATACCAAAGAAAGCGTGATCAATATGCAAAAGAGAGCAACAGTCTGTAAGTTGATGATTCTCTCCACGTCGGTTCTTTTGATGGGTGCTGCGGTGGCATTGCGCATCAATTTTGTTTCATGTCCCGTGAAAATGACGACACCATGGATCCACTGAGTGTTTCGTAAAGTAGCGCCTCTAAGCAAAAGTTGCAGAGGAGATAATGGGACTACTCCCTGGGGACCGAAATTATCCAAGGTACCTTCGTATGTGTACAAAGAAGAATTGGGTTGTTCCGATGAGATTTCTGAACGCGAAAGCTGGGACACAAGCGAGTCAGGACTCACAAGCGAGACAGTGTCTTGATGCGCTTGCTTGATTTTGAGATTTGTCTCTCCGTCAAGGTTTGCGGTTTCGATGTAACATATACCCTCCGGTTCAGAAGAGCTCATGAGAAGAAGATCGGCAGGAAAGGACTCTTCATTGTTGACGCGAACAATGTCACCAATTTCCACATAGACCCACTTCTTGGTTTCAAAAACACTGGTGTGTGGATTGAGGACCAACACCTTTGTGTTGTTCAATTCCTTGTCCGCGTTGGCACGCTTAACGTCTTCCATGACCTCCTTGATGGCGGAGACCAATAAGACAACTAACAATGTGCCGATGGTGGTATACCTGTTTGTAGGGGAGACATCAGGGACCTGTTGGATGATAGAGGTGAACAAGAAGAACAAGTTGGCGTACTTGCCAAACTGCTCAAATAGAAATTTGGGCAAGAATGTTGCAAAGTTATACTTGGTGGTGGAGATGTGGTTGCCGTAGTAGCCATATTTGTGATTCATCAGCTGATTGAGAATGTGTATTTTGCGGGGCCCGAGTGCCTCCGTTGTGGCATCTTGCTTGCGTGACAAGCGATTTTTCAACTTGGAATATAGAAGGCGAATGTCGAAGTCGGAGCGGTCAGGTTTGTCTGTGACGCGGTCGCCGTAGTCTTCGTCCATGCCCATGCCCATGTATGAGCCGCCATCTGCCTGGTTGATGTTGGACTTTAGATTAGCGAAGAAGCTCTTCTTCAGTTTCGCGGAGGGCTCATTCTCGGTGCCGAGCATCCGCCTTGTTCCCGAGGAGTCGCCATAGGTAGGGTATTCGTTGTGGGCATTGTAGGTGTCGTCGTCAGACAAGTCCAAGAAGTCATCGAAGGGATTGGCCACGCTGGACGACAGCTGGACATGGTCGCCATTCCCAAATGAGGACGGGCCGTGGTGTGAGTTGGCGCCCGGCTGACGGTTCGGGTACAGATCGATCCCCAAATCTATAAGGTTGTTTTTGTCGGAAAAAGGATCCATGTGGTTCCGAGACATGGTGGTGTTTTGCAATGTGCGCTCAGGCACTAGGCGTTAATGGGGAATGTAATGCTTCTAGGCTGTGGTGAAGTGTTGTGACTGTGCCAGCGGGCGCGGTCGTGATGGCGCGCTGCCTGGGTTTGCCGGGCACCTCGCGCCGATTTGGAACACTGCGGCTGGGGCAGCCTAGGACTACGAAAAAAAGCCGGAGGGTGTGATCATTTTGCGGGAAACTACACAAGTAGCATTTGTGCGGGGAGCCGGTGCCCACATTGCTGCGAATATACTGGTGGCTACAAAAAAAGGCGCCGACGCAACAAAATGTGCTGTGGCCCAAGCTCAGCTTGGCCGTGGGGTCACACACGGCCGGCGTGCACACCGACTGGGTCTGCGGCGCGCGTTAGTCAGTCACAACCTATGTGAGCACTACTACTAGCAAACGACGGACATGGCTGAGCAAATTGCAAGAGACGCAAGCGCCGCGTTTGGCGTGTTGAAGACACTCACGAACAAGCAGAGATCCGATGCGTTGGTGAAAATCCACGACGCCTTAGCTGCAGCCAAGGACTCCATCTTGGCTGCCAACAAGAAAGACTTGCAAGAGGCAGAGCAAAGCAACTTATCATCCGCCTTGATCAAAAGGCTCGACCTAGAAAAGGGCGGCAAGTACGACACGATGTTGCAGGGCATCCTCGATGTTGCCAACTTGGCTGACCCTGTCGGCAAGGTCACCATGGCCAAGAAGCTCGACGAGGGCTTGAACTTGTACCGCATTCTGGCACCATTGGGTGTTTTGCTCATCATCTTCGAGAGCAGACCCGAGGTCATCGCCAACATCACTGCGTTGGCCATCAAGTCCGGCAACTGTGCCATTTTGAAGGGTGGTAAGGAGTCGTATCAGACCTTCAAGGCCATTTCCGATGTGGTCAACACCACCTTGGTTCAACACACTGAGGTCCCCCAGTCCGCAATTCAATTGATCCAATTCCGTGAGGAAGTCTCTGATTTGTTGGCGCAAGACAAGTACATCGACTTGGTGATTCCTCGTGGTTCAAACGCACTTGTCAAGAACATCAAGGAGAACACCAAGATCCCTGTGTTGGGCCATGCGGACGGTATCTGCTCCATCTACGTGGACAAGGAGGCAGATTTGGACAAGGCTTGCAAGATTGCCGTGGACTCCAAGACCAACTACCCAGCCGGTTGCAACGCGGTCGAACAACTCCTTGTGCACGAGGACATCGTTGCGGACTCGTCCAAGTTGAACAAGCTTTTGTCAAGCTTGACAGACGCACTCGTCACGTTGCATGTTGTTCCAGAAATCAAGGAGAAGCTTGGTGCATCTGTGGACAGAAAATATGTCTGTGATGCTGCCGAAGACGCCTTCGACACCGAGTACTTGTCGTTTGACATTTCTGTCAAGCCTGTTTCCGACGTACAAGCCACTATTGAGCACATCAACCAACACTCTTCGAAGCATACCGACTGTATCATCACGGAGAACAAGGCTACTGCAGAGACGTTTTTGAAGGGTGTGGACTCCGCCGGTGTGTACTGGAACTGTTCCACGAGATTCGCCGACGGCTTCAGATACGGTTTCGGTACGGAGGTCGGTATTAGTACCAACAAGATCCATGCTAGAGGTCCGGTTGGATTGGAAGGCTTGATGAGTTACCAATACCAGTTGCGCGGTAACGGACACGTTGTGTCCGAGTACCAAGGCGGCGGAGGGTCCAAGGTGTTTGTACACGAGGACATTGAGCTTTAAAATATGGCAATGTACATTTGATTAACTAGTGAAGCGTTTGAATTCGTCGTAGTCCTCAGGAGGGAAGCCAGGGTACAGGTCGACGATCTTCTCGATGGCAGCATCGTCGAGGTGCAACACGCTCCACTGTTCGAGCGAGAAGAAGTCCGTGAGAGTCTTGATCCACAGCATGCGGGCGTCAATGGACTCCAAGTCTGTGTTGGGGAGCTTTTTCAGACGGAGACGGGCGCGGATGGCCCCTAGGTTGTCGACAGCGTCGTTGAGTTTGATGTTGGCAAACTTCTTTGTGATGTCGTCTTTGATCATCTTCAGGAGGCGAGGCGACTTTCCGTTGGTGCTGATCATGATTTGCAAGGCGTCCTGGTTGAACATGGCGCCAAAGTAGAAGTCACACATGGGCGGTTTGTCGGCGATATTCACGGGAATCCCGAGGTACTTGCATTGGTAATAAACCTTGGCGGACACGGTCGGGTCGTCAATGCAGCAGCACACACAGGCGAACGATTCGTCGAATACCATCTTGTCAATGGCCGCGTAGTGCTCTTCGGTAAGATCGTCGAGAGAGTCGACCTTCACCGCATCTTTGCTGTGGTACATGGTCAAGTCCAGGCTTTGATAATTTCTGCGGATCAAGCTATGGAGCTTGCCTTCTTCGTGGCGCTGGAGCAAGTCAGGATGGATCTTTTCGCCAGACACCACGGTGATTTTGGCGTTGGCCCGGATCATGTGGTCGACTCTGCTCAACGCCACATCGCCGCTGCCGATCACAAGACAGTGTTTATCTTGAACCTGCCAGGCTAGAAGAAGCGAGCCAGGGATTTTGTGTGCATCGGGCATGATCTGACTGGGTACAAGTATGTGTGCCAGGTGAAGCCGACTATCTGGTGGGGCTGGCGGTGGGGCCTGCGCTTCGTGCCTCTGGTGCCTCTGGTGGCCTTCGCGCGCGCCACAACTGGCCCTACACGCCGCCTTCGGCTGGCTTTTTTAGGCCTCGTGTCTACTAAGCCCTCCACACTGATCATGGCGGGGTGAGGCGCGCACTTCGGCTTTTTCGGGGCGGACGCGGAAAGCGGCGGCTAGATAGGAATCGCCAAACCAGCTACGCGTGGATTCAGCAGCGGCACGTCCCAGAGGGAGGCCGTGAGAAGCGTAGCCAGCTGTAATGGTCGGGAGCACCCACAGCCGGACCAGACATGTAAGTTCTCCACGGTGGAGCCTCTGCTTCCAGCGCCAAAAAGCCGCCGCCGACCCTGGCTCCGCGCGTCCAGATAAGCAGGGCCCACTTTACATGACTCGGAGAGAAAATTTTGTGCGGCCCAGTACAGGACGCCTCCACAGCACGAGTCTCTATCGCCAGTGTAGCTCAAATTGAGTCGTTTTGAGCAAACAGTCCCGCCGCCCCACCCCACTCACCAAAACAGAACCAGTCCACCTTTTGACCCGAAGACTCGTATCACACGGTATCCACTATGCCCGCTTTCAAAAAGACGGAACGGCGCAAATCTGTTGCAGAGCGCCGACCTAGCGCCTCGTACGTCTCGTCCGTGATTCCCCAGTTGTCCGGCTTGGAAAAGCCCAACAGTCTCAGTTTGACCCTCGACTCCTGCGATATCTTAATCGTGGGCACGGGTCTCACTGAATCCATCTTGGCGGCCTCGCTTGCCTGGCAGGGCGTCTCGGTGTTGCACGTGGACAAGCACAACTACTATGGTGATAACTCGTCCACGCTTACGATCGACCAGTTGAAAAAGTGGTGTGCAGAGGTCAACCACGGCAAGGTGGCTCACTACTCCGATGCCCAGATCTATATTCCCGGTGGAAAGAGCAACAACAAGTTCTGCAGCAAGGACTATGGCATTGACTTGAGTCCCAAGGTGATGTTTGCCCAGCTGGACTTGTTGGCATTGTTGATCAAGTCGCGTGTTTACAAGTACCTTGAGTTCCAGAGCGTCTCCAGCTTCCACGTGTTCGAAAACGACAACTTCAACTCGAAATTGTCCAACACTACAAAAGAGGAAATCTTCACCGACCAGTCGATTCCATTGACCACGAAGCGCTCGCTCATGAAGTTCCTCAAGTTTGTTTTACAGGACAACGACGACCCCGCAAAGAAGCAAGTGCTCGCTGAGAACGCAAAGAAGCCAATCAACAACTTCCTTGAAGACGCGTTCAACTTGCGCTCTCCACAAGCTGACGAGCTTATTTACTCGATTGGACTATGCAACAAAGAAAAAACAAACACCGACGAAGCATTGGCGCGAATCAAGAGATTCCTCGTGTCATTCGACGTCTACGGAAACTTTCCCGTTATGGTCCTGAAGTACGGTGGGCCTGGTGAACTTTCCCAAGGCTTTTGTCGGAGCGCTGCTGTTGCTGGTACAACTTACAAGCTCGAAACAAAACTTATAGACTTCGATCCTGAGAAAAAAATCGCCAAGTTTGACGACGGATCATCGGTGAAAATCAGCGAAAAGGTCGTCATTGCTCCCACTCAAGTTCCAAAGTTTTTGTCCACAAGTTACAAGGAGTTGACCGATACTTTGCAAGAGTTTTCGGTCACCAGACTTATCACAGTGGTGCGCAAGGACTGCCAAGAATGGATGGGCGAAAATGAGTCGTCTGCTGTCGTGGTTTTCCCTCCATCATCTTTGCCTACCAACAACGACCATACTGTCCAAGTTATCATCCAAAACGGTGGTTCCGGGGTCTGCCCACCAGGAGAGTCTATCTGGTACTTTCACACGTGTGAGCAGCACCCAGGGAAAGCCAAGGAGGACTTGGAAAGCGCGTTCAGCAAAATGGAGAACTCTCTTTTGAGAGAAAGCGCTACCAATTTCGAGGATGTCCTCGAGGAGAAGGATTTTGTTCTCAATCAACTGGGAACGCCGATTCTTGTCAACTCGTTCAAGTTGGGTGAATCGCTCCAAGGCTTCGTTCCGAATAAGAGCCTTGACATTGTCTGCAAAATCGGCTTCCTGCAAACCACTTACGTCAATCCAGATCTTTCCAACGTGCTCAACGCCCAATCTCAGCTGAACATCTCAAACTTGGCCGTGAAAGATTCCAACGACATATTGTTCCTGAACATGCCGTCATCGGAATTAAGCTACGATGGAATTATTGGTGAGGCAAAGATACTATACCAAAGAATCACCGGCTCCACAGACGACTTTTTCGATGTTGATTTCGAAGACGAGGAGGAGGAAACCGAGGCTGTGCGTGCAACAGCCGTTAGAACCGGTACCGACAACAGCGAGCTGGCCATCGAAGACTTTGATTATGACTCGTCACATCACGAGCCTTTTGGGGCTAACGAGATGGAACTTTAATACCATATAATAAATTATTACCATTATTGCCAATACTGGCGCACCCATGAGCATGTGCGGCTCGCGAATAGATGAAGAGATTCGACACTCGAGCTGGCACACCAAAACTCAGGACACGGGTCTTGTCAGCAGCAAACTTATAGAGAGCTGTCAGCACAGATCCTGCCAAAAGAAACTTGCTTGTATTACAAAATGGCACCGGGCAAGGTTGAAGGCTCAAATCAGCTGGACCAAACCGTTAGGGCAGTAGCCCTGGCCATCCTGCAGGATCGCGAAGAGTGCCTCGCGCCGCTGAAAAAAATTCAGCGTCGGCATCTGCGATACTCTTCTCTTTACTGAGCAGTTTACTGACGAAGAAGTCCAATACTATGTCTGACATCGAAGAACAACAAATTGTCGAGGAGGTTGCCGTTGAGCAACAAGAGGCCTCTATCTCTATTGACGACGCCATCCAGGCTGTCTTGAAGACCTCTTTGGTCCACGATGGATTGGCCAGAGGTTTGAGAGAGGCTTCTAAGGCTTTGTCCAGAAAGGAGGCTCAATTGTGTGTCTTGTGTGAGTCTGTCACCGAGGACTCGATCGTTAAGTTGGTCGAGGGTTTGTGTAACGAGGGTGACGAGAAGATCCCATTGGTCAAGGTCTCCGACGCCAAGTTGTTGGGTGAGTGGGCTGGTTTGCGCCAATTGGACAGAGAAGGTAACGCCAGAAAGGTTGTCGGTGCTTCTTGTGTCGTCATCAAGAACTGGGGTGCTGACTCTGAGGAGAGAAACATCTTGTTGGAGTACTTCTCTCAACAATAAGTGCTTTTTTGAGCGGCTTCTAGCTGCGACCTAATAAAAGTCATTCCCAATACGAGCGGTCATAATGTAGTAGAGTGTAAGAGCGAGCGAGCAAGCGAGTGCAAGGTCTTGTGCCGTTGAAGAAATGGACTATGAGCTGTACTACTTCTAGTACGAGTGGGACACCTCGTACCGCCGTCGGACCTGGGCGTTGATCAGGTGGCCGGACGTTCTGTGAAAGCTGTCTTGAATTTGGCCACCCCCTATCAATTTATCTTCAAGCATAAGGTGATTTTTCCATAGGCGAGCAGCTGTGCTGAGAATGGTTTGGAACACACCCATCGCATCGCAGCTGGTGAATCAAGCGCGGGCTGCTCCACGCCTTTCATTCGCGCTCACAATAACAAACAGCGTAAACGGCTAAAATGCTGACCAGCGAGAAGCTCGAGAGGAGAGAGGCTCGGCTTCGGGGCTCTGGGTATGTATCGCCTGATTTCATGATTCACGACACTTCTAACAATTCAGCTCACGCGCCATGAAGGTTGAAGATCTCCAGATCGCCTCACCAACCGCTCCACGACAGCAGAAGCAGAAGCTCGAAGACCTCGATTCTGCGCTCATTAAACCAAAAGACAGAGACTTGCCGCGGCTCCGAAAGAGCAGCGTTTCCAAGCCGTCTGCAAGAGACGAGGCCTTGAGCCGCTACACTCAAGTCAGAGGTAGCAGGCAGAAACTTTCCTTCAGTTCCGACTCCGAAGACGATCACGAGACCTCAACTTTGGGTCCGCAACTTGACTTCGCTTCCCAAGCGGAGGATATGCCCCAATCTATGCCTTTTGCATACGACAGCAGTGATTACCGCGATGGAACACCCTCTTTGGCAGAAGACACGGCTACCACTGGCACTATAACGGCTACTTCCGGCCCTCTAGTCAAGGGTGAGCCTCGCGAAGAGACAGTGAGCCTTGCAACGGACAATTCAGAGACAGTAAACTTTGCATCAGATGCCAAGGATGAGAAGCCCGCCGTCACGCCGGGTGTCAAGCGACGCCGAGGACGGCCCCGCAAAGGCGAGCAAGAAAAAAAGACGAAGGTTGTTACGAGGCGCTCGCAGCGGATTGTGGACGACCCAAGCCTCCGCAAGAGCCATGTTGGCGAGGCATCAATGAGAACCATAACGGCTAAGCCTTTGCGGGCAACTGGCTTGGCCCATCTTCTCCCACACACAGCACCGGATCATCCCGCGGCAGGAACGATGTCCTTGAACGCTAGAACTAGCAATGGAAAAGAAAAACCACTTACTA
Organism: Metschnikowia laotica; assembly: GCA_030563125.1. Lineage (NCBI taxonomy): Eukaryota > Fungi > Ascomycota > Pichiomycetes > Serinales > Metschnikowiaceae > Metschnikowia > Metschnikowia laotica. Next base: position 20,794 of record JAKUBD010000063.1, read on the forward strand.
TTGATACTGAGCGGATCTATACAGCAAGTACAAAGGACCGAAGGTTCAACTTAACGACGCTCGACGTGCTCAAGCAATTTGTGGCAGAGCATGCCCCACGTCCGTTACAAAATAACATCATCAACGAGAATGTGATATTGAGTGAGTTTAAGGCTCATCTCCAGTTCCACATGAACCTCTTGCTCGATCTACATTCTGCCGTGGGTGACCTCTCCAATGACGTGGCGGAGATACAGCGAAAGAAGACTGAAACTCGCAGAAACATCTTAGAACTAAAGAAAAGACACGCGTCTGTGGGCGCTGAGCTCTCCAAAGAACGTGAGCGCTACAATAAAGAGAAGGGCGCACATGCGCTGTTCATGAACGTTGTGACGTCGTTGCGAGACGCCAAATCAGCCATTTCCAGCGAGCTGAAGACTGTGCCAGGCCGGAGTGACAGCGTGATGAGCAGCCTCGAGGATCTAGGGCGGATACTCAATCCACAGAGAGGTTTGGCAGCTCAGTTGAAGAACATCAATGCGTGCATGGCTGGCCACATACGCAGACACGAAGACACCGAGGGTAAGATGGACTGAGACCACGGACACACCATGCTGAAATGGACATACATTAAAAATACATCAGTAGATAGCCTCCATGCAAAAGCTCGGGTTAAATACAACATGCCCACCTGATTACCAACTCTAGGCGCCTTTCGGTGGCAGCTCGCGCTCTTACTCGTCTCCGACCAATGCCATGATCATTCTGTACAAGTAAAAGAAGAACATTAACAAGTGGAAACCCAACTTGACGAAGCTCTCCTTCTTATGCTTGGACAAAGTCCGGAAAATCTCGGTGGCATCCAACAAATGGTTTTTCTTCATGAACTTGTTGACGTTGAAAGCCAACATTGGCAAGTTCAACAAAAACACGAGCCAGAACCCGTTGAGCAAGAAAAGAATACACAAAAATGCGTGCAATCCAGCCTCCGGGATGAACCAAGGGTTCAACTTGTGGCACAACTCGATAGGGTTGATGTAATCACTCTCCAAATCCGAGTACATGATGGTAAAAAACACCTGTGAAAACAAGTTCACGGCGTTCACAATCACTGCGAAAATGAATAACCTGTTGATGTTAGACTTCTGCTGAATATCTTATCTTCACTTTCAGTACTTACCAGCTTTCTCCTGACATTTCTTGGTAGTCTTGAATCGATCTATTAAACTGCTGTTGTTATCAGTGAAAAGGTGATGAGGATATCCGACGTCGAGCACTGCATCCTGCGTACGCACTAACCTCGCTACATGGCCATCACAAGACAGCAAGTGTACATCTCATGCTCCACACTTCTATAAAAGGCGCCACAGCAGGGTTTCGTCGAGGGTGTCGTTCTGGTAGATTGATGGAAATTTATACTTGCCATAAACGATCAAGGGCACCCATTCCTGTCTCGCAGTATTGAATACGCTGCGCATGACACTGATAGGAAATTTCGCGTCGTCTGCGTCATACACAATGCCTTGCACCCAATTGCCCAAGCGAATGATGCGGCCCAGTCGGCCTCCGTCCCTGAGGTCGAATGTCATTGCGACCTTTTCTCCAATATCCACTTTGTTGCCTTCTGCGTCGTACCCCTCGCGTACCTCAAGCTCAGGTGTAGTGAAATCGCTGTTCAACGATCTCCAGATCTCCACATAATCCGTTACCTCCCCTGTAGAAGGATTCACCATGCTTCCGGTTTCCTTTCTGTCTTCCGTACCATCTATGGACCAAAAGGCACCAATGTCTGCCAGACTGCGGCACTCCTCTAGAGCTTTACCCGTTGCCATGGACTTGGCGATTTCTTGCAGGTTGATGGTATGGTCGAAGCGAATCTTGTTGGTTCCCTTTAATTCAACCTCTTCGCCCACTATCACCCAGTCGAATATCTTGTCGAACGCCTCGGGCTCCTTTTGCTCTTCGGGTTGAATGTACGGGTAGTATTCTTGGTAAATGCGGACGTCCACGAAATGCTCTCCGGGTGCCGTGAAGACCATCGTGTTCGTTATTTCACTAGGGCTTTCGGGAAGCCATTGAAGACTGACTCTTGTTGACAACACCATCCAGAAAGACGCTATACAATTCTAAAGACTGAAGAATGACTAAAGCTGATCAATGTTGAAGTTGTTCGTCGAGTGTAAGAACGGAATTAATTCCGTCTGTTAAGCGCGATCCGCGCACCCATTTGGGCTCGCTTCTCCGCGTGCACGTCGCTGCCGTCTAAAACCTTGATGTGCGGCAAAAAATTAATGAGGATGCATTCGTAGTCGAACCTGCGCTTGATTCTCTGTTGCGACTGCTCTTGCTCTAAGATTTTCATGAATGCTTGGTCCCTGGTCTTCCACTCTTCCTTGCTCTGTCTCACAGTATTGTAGTGGATGGTGAAATTCTCAATATCGTCCGCAGCGTGAATGGGAATGGGACTCTCGTTCACCGGGAACTTGTTGTCGTCGCTTACGAATTCAAGTTCCTGTGGGCTAAAAACATGGGGATAAAATTGGAAGTTGATGAGATTAAGCCTCACATCGAGCACCCTCAAAGACTGTCTGGAATTGGATAAATTAGTCAAAATAGGCTCCATCTTATCGATGTTATTGCTGACGAGGTAAACTTTGCGCAATCTTGTGAGACCCTGTAATCCCCCTAAATTGTTCAAGCGATTGAAATTCAAATTGAGCTCCCTCACGTTCGGGAATAAAACTGAGAACCTCTTCGGAAGACTTCTTAGACCTATTGCCGTGATGCTTAGTTTGTTGAGGTTTGGGATGGGCTCGAATGTGGGATGCGCCATTAAATCAGATAAGCACACATTGCCTGATAAATCCATCGTAATTAAATCGGTGGCGAATGTCAAAATCTGTTGAACAACCTCGCGATTAGGCTGACATTTGGCCGAAAGCTCTTGTAAATACTCGAGTTTGTTCAATGATGATAAGCTTTCGAGCTCATTACCGTCGATCCTCAAAACTCTCAAGTATGGAAATAACCCAAGGTCAAGCTTACTCAAACGATTGAATTTGCATGAAAGCTTCTTGAGTTTCGAGTGCTTTGTTTTGCAGACAATGGATTTGGCTTTGTTGTCGTTCAAGCTCAAGATTCGCAAGTTTGGTAGCATTTCGAGGCCCTCGATGTCCTCTATATCGTTCTCGTCCAAGTAGAGCTCCTTGAGGCTCGGAAGAAATGTTGAACTGAAGTCAACTTTTCCACGGATTCTATTCTTGCTCAAGTTTAAATGAGTGATATTAGGAAACTTTTCGATGCCGCGCAATGACAGTATTTTGTTCGATTGCAAGTCCAAACTCGTGATGTTAGTATTTTGGGACAAAAAATGCATGTCTCTTAGGGAGTTGAAAGATAGGTCAAGGATTTGAAGGTCATGAAATCTCTTGAATGAAGAAAGGGAACCAAGGTCATTTCTTGTGAGTTTTAACTCGCAAAGGCAAGAAGGAAGACCTTCAATGAAAGTGATTCTGTTGCCTGATAGATCGATTCTTCTCAAATTGGGCAAGTAATAGTCCAAACTCTCCACCCTCTCAATATTTTTATTTGATAGGTCAATACTGCTAATCGATTCCCACGAATGGTCATCCGTGCAGCCGGTTATCAAAGATACTAGGTCCCTGTTTGACTCTGTGAATGTCATATTCTCAAACTTCAGGATATTCGTGACGTCTGCAGCTCCACTTTGGGAAGTGGTTCCAACCTTGCTTCTGAGTTCATATCCATGTGTCTCAGTAGAGTCCAGATTGCTGTTTGTCTGATCAAACGTCAAATTAGATCCGTTGACTGAGCTTCGAGACTGTGAATTATGATGAGATTGAAGATCTTCAATAGAGTCTAGACTACCTGGGTATTCGTTCTCTTTGTCTCTTTCTACCCATTTTCTGTTTTCAAGATCAAAAACCATATTGTCATACTCTCTGGGAAAGTCACCTGGTTTCACCGTCCCTTTCGTCAACTTTCGCTGCTTCGGATTAACGTTAATTTTGTTGGATGCAGCATTCGTGAGCTTAAGCTGAGATGGTCTCTTCCATTTGATGATGTTCGAAAACTCTGAATTCTGTTTCGGAGCAGAAGCATTTTTGGTGTACATTACGCTTCTCACAGAGGAAAGTGATTGTTCAGAAGCGGTGAAAACTAAATCACTCCCATATATGTCCAGCTTTGGTGAGGGGCTGTCTTCATGACTGTGCACACTTTGCTGGCGGTTCAGACCTCCATTATTATGAGCTGCTCTTCTGGATAGACTTTGTACCGATGTGTCATCAAATGTGTAGATGCTTTTTTGGTTCAGTTCTTCGTTCGAGAGGGAAAGATCATCTGAAAGTGTGTGGGGGGAGTATGTGTGTTCTGTTGAATTGAATTGTAGTTGCAGTGGCTGCTTGTTGATTTGCGAAGCTGCATCCGATTCGAATGGGGAGAAATCTCTCGCCGAAATTATGGTTTCCGAGTTGCTTTTCTTATTTGGCTTCGGAGTCGAAGTGGCTGTGGTGGAGTGGGCGTGTAGCTCTGAACGATGTGCGAGGGTTTCGCGAGAAGCCTGTTCGGATAATGCCTCTGAAAAGCCTTTCTGCTGAATATTGGCAAATAAGTTGTTAGCGTTTTTCATGAAGTCTTTATCCGTATACTGACCGGATTTGGTGAAGCTCTTGATTTTCAATTTCGGAAGAGACATCTCCATGGGGATTGGTTGTGCCTGGCGCTGTACGCTATTGGCATTCGAGCGTACCCTTTCGACGAACTTGCTGAGAATTGATTTGGTGAACGTGTCGTAGTCATTACCAAACAACTTAAGCGGCGAACCCTTGATCTGGTAGTCGTCAGATTTGTCCTTTGCCTTTTCGAGCATGTCCTCCAATTGGTGTATTTGCTGTTGAGTTAAATGAATGTCGGAATCTCTGTTTGCTATTGGAGTTGACATGGAAGAAAACAGACCGTGGCCCGTGTAATTGTTGCTGGAAATGTGTTGCGACCTGTGTTCTGCGCTCTTGTTCGATTCATTCACCGAGAGAAAGATATTCTGCAAAGGGGCTTCACTCGAAACCTTCTTTTGGTAGTTATTTTGTGCTCTTTTCCACATTGGTGTTTGCAAGCCTATGTCGGGGTTTTGCGGGTTGTGAACCATGGTGTTGGAACTGCCATGAAGTATATCAAGCGGGATGTGAAGGTTCGAAGTGTTCCCCCGCTCGGCGGACGTATCTGGAGCTGGTCGCACGTCGTAATCGAGTCCAGACCAGCGTTCGCTAAGGTCCGATGGCATCCACGACGGCGTGTCGCCATCGGTCTTGGACCGTCTGTGGACTTCAAGATGGTTGGAGCTTGTGGGCACAGCAGCATCATGCGGAGAGGGGCTTTGGGCAGGGATGTTCGAATGATCCGAATGCTCCCGCTGGCTGTTATTGTCGTCGGAAAACAGAATGCCAATCTGTTCCTTTGTCTGGGCGTTTGGGTGTGATTTATGCTTGAATGTGTTTGGCACAGATGGCCCGTTGATGTTAGATATTTCGCCCTTGAAGCGATTGTTCGGTAGGTAGCGAATCATGTTTTTGAACTCATTGTTGTTATTGAGCGAGTCTGTCCTGGTGTCCATGGCGGGCAGGTCTCGGTGGACTTGCACATCTAGTTGGGGAGTTGAAGCGAGATCAAAGTCAGCTACAGATTGCGGAGAAGGGGAGTCTTTTAGCGGAAAAGTAGCGGAAAAGGGCATGTGG
>JAKUBD010000064.1:0-26174 GCA_030563125.1 Metschnikowia laotica
GCAACCGAAACATATCGTTCTGTTCTCTAAACCTGAAATCATTGCATTATTTTTTTTTTATTTTTCTTTTCTTTTTTATTTTTTTTTTCTTTTTTTTTTTTTGATCGTTTAGTTCCTTCTTTCCTTTCCCCCTTCTTGCGGTCCGTCCGCGGATTCCGGCCAGCTTTACCGTAATTAAACACTATGTCACTGCGCGGCAAAGAATCGTCCACGGCAAATCCGTATCGATACCTAAAAACAACCAGACCTTCAAAACACTTGATAAATTTCCAGACCTTCCCCGAGCCCATCGGGAACCCCTCCGTTTTTCCCCAACAGCATACCCACGAAAATCCGTCCATATCCCGCCCCTTCACTCCCTCCCACAACTCCAGCTGCCTGCACCTGCAGATTCGTAGCGGAAAAAAATCTCCTCCACACACAATAAACACACCATAGAAACCGTTCCATCCACCACCAATGAGCATCAATCTAAGAGACGGCCTACTCAATCAGCCCGTCGACCGTGTGCTCGAAGACCTTCTTGCCCGGTTCGTCATAAACGTTCCCGACGAGGATTTGTCTTCCATCGAGCGTGTCTTTTTCCAGGTCGAAGAAGCCCAATGGTTCTACACGGATTTCGTCCGGGCCTTGGACCCCCAATTACCCAGCATGAAAATGAAGTCGTTTGCCTCCAAAATCCTTGACAAGTGCCCGCTTCTTTGGAAGTGGGGCGACCCCAAGGACGCGCTTTCCCGCTTTGGCAAGTACAAGTCCACCATTCCGGTACGAGGCGTGGCATTGATGAACAAGGACCTCACCAAACTCGTTTTGGTCAAAGGCTACGAATCCAACAGCTGGTCGTTCCCGAGGGGCAAAATTTCCAAAGATGAAGACGACCTAGAGTGTGCAGTTCGGGAGGTTCGTGAAGAAACAGGCTTTGACGCCCGAAACTACGTCTCTGAAGCCGACTACATCGAGAGAACCATTCACGGCAAGCATTTCAAGATCTACTTGGCCAAGGGGGTGCCGGAGGACACGAAGTTCGAGCCCTTGGTCAGAAATGAGATTGCTGACATTAAATGGCACGACATAAAGACCCTTCTGAAGGCCGTCAAGCAAACGCCCCTGAAGTACTTCGCCGTCAACACACTCCTCAAACCTCTCGTGAAGTGGATCCACAGAAACAAGGGTCTCGTATCCGACGAGGAGTTGATGAGAGAGGCCGAGATTAAGTTGAAGGCCTTGATGGGCATCACCGCCGAGCCCGAGGTCAATGCTGATGCGGGCAGAGAGCTCCTACAGATTTTGCAGGGTGCTCGCCCACAAGCTCCAGTGGCCCCAACCAGCAACGCAGAGCGCCAGCCTCAACAGCAACCACAAAATTTCATCCAAATGTCCCTTCCCCAACATTTGCAGAACGTTTACTCGGGCATGGGTCAGATACCACAATTTTTCCCTCCCCTTGGCAATAATGCCCTTCAGGGACCCATGGTCACGCCTGCAAACTTCACGGCGCCTCGCTTCAGCAACATGCCGTTCAATTCCCAGGAGCATGTTCCTCCCACGCAACCACCAGTGAACCCCGGAGCCGGATTCGCCCAGCCCACGGGCCAGGCTCCCGGTGGAAATGTCAACTCGAAAGAGCTCTTGTCTATACTTAAGGGTGGCCCTTCCAAAAAGGACACCGCGGCTGTCACAACAGAAAAACTACCCCGCAAGGCTAGCAATGCCGAAGGACTCCTCAGTATTCTTACGGACAACAAGCCTGCGGCCTCCAGCAAAAATGCATCGACCCCCACTACGGCCAAAAAGTCAGCAACCCCTCCGGTCAAGAAGTCAGCAACTCCACCGCAAAAAGTCACGCTTCTCAAGCGTGACAAGTCCAACAACGAGCACTCGGCCACGTTGCTTTCTATCTTGGGGCGTAAACCTCCCAGCCCGGACAGCCGCAAGGACCCAGCCAGTCCTGTAAAGGAAGTCGGCGTGCAACCTGCTGCTACGAAGACCCCCAACGAATTTTTGAGCATTTTACAGAACAAAAAGTCCCCTGAACCGAAAGTGGAAAAGCCCGTGAACAACAAAAATGCATCTGCCGAACTTCTCGGACTCCTCAATAGAAACGTTAGCAAGCCGGCAGAACCACTGGCTCCAAAAGAGCAACAGCGTGACTCAGCATCCATGGAGATCCTCAATGTTTTGCATCAAAAGAAACCAGCTCCAGCTCCAGAGAGTAATAACCCTCTGGACTTTCTCAGCTTATTGAATAACGGCACTCAGCCCGTGCGTCCAGCCACCGAGGAGGCCGGACACATTGCTGCGCCATCTGCAGCATCAACCACAAGCGCACACGCTACACCTGTGGTGGGGAACACGAACAACAATGCTCCAGGAGAGCATCGTGGTGCGCCCGAGATGGCACAAGAGTCTTCCTCCGATAGCAAAGAAGATGAATTTGCCGACTTTGAGGATTTTGAAGACTTTGAGGACTTTGAGGACTTGAACCACAATGGGCCAGAAGGCCACATTTTTAGAAGCATCGAAAACACGCTCAACGCCCAGTCTGAGGACGAGCAGGACTACGAGCCTGAATCCTTCGCGCCGGCCACAGCAGGCAGTAACACCAACAGCGCCGGTGCCGGACTACTTCGGCTCATGAATGGCGGTAAGCCTTTTGCGTAAGCACACAGGCCATGTCATATACATACGAATGCATTGTATTATAAAGAATTGTAGGCTAGCGGAAGAAGAAATCGTGGGCGGTTGTCTTGAGTAATTTGGGCCTTTTAGATGGCTTGACCGAGCGACCTGCGCCTGTGTCATTGTGGCCAACATTCCCCGTGGTATTGGTAGCGGTTTTATGATCAGCACCATTTCCACCAGAAGCAGAACTGGATTTTTCATTTACGGCGGCAGAGCCAACGACACTGTTAGCACCACCGCGCTCCGTGGCTTGGATGTGAGGCTCGTCAAAATCGTGCTGTGCCGTGGTGTCCTTGAGGTAAAGAAAAGGCTTTTCGAGCGACTGGCGCAGCATCAGCGTTTGGCGGGCTCTCCAAGCGGCGGCAAGCTTGGAATCCACATCCTGCGTTGGGTCCAACGCCTCAGGAAAGAACTTGAAGTCCCATAGAAGAAGCGGCAGCGCAAATAGGTTGGAGTTTCGCAGCAAAGAGTGAAGCTTGGTGGCCAATGCATACTTGTGGGCGACGTGGAGCGGATGGGCAGCGGCCAACAGACGCCAGCGTGAGCCCAGCACTGGATGGGATGTAGCGACGCCCGAAGGCAGCAGGAGACCGGCAACAAAGGAAGAACAGCGGCGCAAGGGCACATTCGTCTCGACGTAACATAGCAGCGACGTCGTGGCCAGCCGGAGAAAACGGAGAAGCCCTTCTGGGGTCACTTGCGGGCAGTCCACTAAGCGGAGCACACACAAACGGCCCGGACGCAGCCGTAGCAGGCACAGAAGGGTGTAGAGAAACTGATCGTCCACCACACGGTTTGCCGAGAGATCTAGAGCCGTCAAGGTTGGCAAGGCACACACTGCCAAAAACAGGGCCGACGAAAACGGCGGCAAACGCAGGCAGTCCATCACCACGGCCGCTTGAGTAAGTGCACCAACAAACGCCACGAGATCAGCAAGCACAACGTTGGAAAACACGATTTCCATGCGGTGGCGTTTGTGGGAGGGCACGAGACAAGTCTGGAGGGCGGAGTTGCGTGCGGCGTTGGCTGCACTGACCGGGTTGAAGTTGGAGTTGAAGCTGGAGTTGGAGTTGAAGTTGTAGTTGGAGCTGGAGCTGGAGCTGGAGCTGGAGCTGGAGCTGGAGTTGGAGTCGACCCAGTGGCACTGGAACGACGGCATGTCACCGAACCGATGGGCAAACATCCGGAAGAGACTGGGCAGATCGGCGCCGGATTGGAGCACACGGCGCCACACGGCGGCCCAGCAAGCCCACGAGCCCTCTTCGAGGAACGACGGGGCCAAAACCTCGGCATTGGCGGCGGCGACAGACGCGCAGATATCGCGGAGCAGGCGGATGGTGGGAGTTTCCGAGTTTGGCGAGTGGGAACGCACCGGCGGCAAGAGAGCGGGCTCCGCCCCAGCAGAAAGCTCACTGCTGCCTCGTCTTGATTTCCCGGCAGGATGGGTCAAATACATCCACAGATACGGCGCGTGGCCCAGGGCATCAAAGTCGGGTTTGGGCGGCGAAAAAACGGGCGGAGGCGGCGAGGACGCCGGGCGAAGAATGGCTTTGCGAGAGACGCGTTTGCGCCCCGGCCTCGACGACCGGCGGCGGCGCTGGTATTTTCTTTTGGCAAACATCCATCGAAGGCTGGTGGATCGGAAAGCGTGCCGGCGGCCATGTGCGCGGCGATTCCGCTCGCTCATCGGCCATCGCGAAAAAGCATCTCCATCAGGCTCTAGTGGACTGAATCAGCACAGAAGAGAGTGATCAGCTAAGAAGCGGCAAGAGATCGGGCTCGACGCATTGCAAACTTACAGAAAAGCAACAGCGACCCCGGTACCCATCGACACCGGACAGACCAGACCTTTGTGATTTGCTGGACACCCACTATCTATCACACCCAGCACCCATCACACCCGGCACCCATCACACCCGGCACCCATCACACCCGGCACCAGTTATAGGTTCCCTTCCGTCCTTCCACGTCACCACACACGCCCGAAATGAAGTTCGACATCTCCCACATGCGCTACTTGACCAGCGATGATTTCCGGGTCCTCCAGGCAATCGAGTTGGGCTCGCGCAACCACGAACTTGTGCCCACGCAGATGATCCATTCCATCGGAGGTTTGAAGTCTCCGTCAGGAACCAACCGGGCGCTCGGAGACCTCGCCAAGTTGAAGTTGGTGTCCCGCCTCAGAAACGCCAAGTACGACGGCTTCCGCATCACCTACCAAGGCTACGATTACCTTGCACTCAAGCTGATGCTCAACCGTGATAGCGTCTACTCCGTGGGATGCACGATCGGTGTCGGCAAGGAATCCGACATCTACTCGGTCAGTGACCCGGCCGGCTGCCAGAAGGTCTTGAAGATTCACCGTTTGGGCCGTACGTCCTTCAAAACCGTCAAAAACAACAGAGACTACTTGAAAAACAGACAATCGTCCAGCTGGATGTACTTGAGTCGTCTCGCTGCAGAGAAGGAGTACCAGTTCATGACTGTGTTGCACAACAACGGTTTTGTTGTTCCGGTGCCTTACGATTACCTGCGTCATTCGGTTTTGATGGAGTGGATTCGTGGCTATACCATGAAGCACATGAAGAAATACCCCACATATAAGAAGCTCTATTCCGACTTGATGGCCTTCGCCGTCAAGCTCGCATGCCACGGTCTCATCCACTGTGACTTCAACGAGTTCAACATCATCATCCGTGACCCCGAGGACGCCAAGAACCACGAAACTGATTTCGTCGTCATCGACTTTCCCCAGTGTGTGTCCATCGAACACGTGGACGCCGAGTTCTATTTCGACAGAGACGTCCAGGGCATTCGTGCGTTTTTCGAGAAGAAGTTCAACTACAAGCCCAAAGACGACCCCACCATGTTCGATACCGACGGCTACGGAGAAGGCTACAAGCACGCCTACCCAGACTTCAAGAGAGACGTCTCGCGTGTGAAGGAATTGGATGCTGAGGTCAAGGCTTCTGGCTGGACTAAGAAGAAAAACAGAGAAGACCTCGACTTGGAATCGGCCGTGGAGGGAATGAGAGCGGTGACTTTGGACGAGGAAGACGACGGCAATTCAGCCTCCGACGACCCCGAGGACGAGCTGGAGGACTACGAGAGCGAATATGAGGAGCTTCTGCTGGAATCTGACGAGGAGGAAGCCCTACAGGCTGACGAGGAAAACGAGAAGATCATCGAGGCTCTTTCGAAAGGTTCTGCCAACCTCAAGATGGACAAGCTTGGCAATTATATTCTCGAGGAGTAGTTTATTTTTGGAATCACCACTTTGGCTCCATGGCCCCATGGCGGGCTGTTCGTCGTTGATGGACTCCAATGATCGAACACACAAATACTGACCACGTCAGACACCGATAACGTCATAGACTTCAATTCAAGACGTAAATTTTACACGAATATCATTTCACATGCCACCAGCTGCCAGTGATTCAAGGACTTTGTTTTTGACGATGCGAGTAATTATAGCTTCGTAGATCTGGTGAGTGATACACCTTTTAGACCCCAGCTTGTGGGTGCAGTGTTTAGTCAAAAAACCAAACTCAGGACTCACACACGACGGGGAAAACCCTTGCTACAGACTTGAAACAAAGCAAATGACTTTTTATACACGAAATTAATTGATCATTTCTTATTTATGCTTAACGGGTGGCCATACCTTTGGTAACAGCTCTCTTCAAAGCCAACTCAGCCTTTCTGTAGTCGTCACCAGTGGACTCCTCGATCTCCAAAGCTTGCATAGCGTCGGACAAAGCAGCCTCGATCTTGTCCTTAGCAGACTTCTTCATCTTGGCAGACAAGACTGGGTCGGTGACAGTGGACTCAACAGAAGCAACGTAAGCCTCCAACTTTTGCTTTTGCTCGTGTCTCTTGGCGAAAGCGTCGTCAGCGTTCTTGAACTTCTCGGCGTCAGAGATCATCTTCTCGATCTCGTCGGTAGACAATCTACCGATGGAGTTGGAGATGGTGATGTTAGCAGATCTACCGGTGGACTTCTCGACGGCAGTAACCTTCAAGATACCGTTAGCGTCAACCTCGAAGATGGACTCCAAGACTGGCTCTCCAGCTGGCATAGGTGGGATGTTCTTCAAGTCGAACTCACCCAACAAGGTGTTCTCGGAACAGTTGACACGCTCACCCTGGTAAACTGGGAATTGAACGGTGGTTTGGTGGTCAGAGACAGTGGTGAAAGTTCTTCTCTTGATGGTTGGGACAGTGGTGTTTCTTGGCACAACTGGAGCAAAGACGTTACCTTGCATGGCGACACCCAAAGACAATGGGATGACATCCAACAACAACAAGTCCTTGGTGTCCTCAGAAGTGGATTGACCGGTCAAAATAGCACCTTGAACAGCAGCACCGTAGGCAACAGCCTCATCTGGGTTAATGGACTTCTCCAATTGCTTACCCTCAAAGAAGTCAGACAACAACTTTTGGACCTTTGGAATTCTGGTGGAACCACCAACCAAGACAACCTCGTCAACACCGGACTTAGAGATCTTAGCATCCTTCAAGACTTGCTCAACTGGGTCCAAGGTAGACTTGAACAAAGCGGAGTTAATGTCCTCGAATCTGGCTCTGGTGAGGTTCTCGGAGAAGTCCTCACCCTCGAACAAAGAGTCAACCTCAACGGTGGTTTGGGTGACAGAAGACAAAGTTCTCTTAGCACGCTCGCAAGCAGTTCTCAATCTTCTCAAAGCTCTGGAGTCACCAGAGATGTCGAGACCGGTCTTCTTTTGGAAGAGACCCTTGAAGAAGTCCAACAAGTTGGTGTCGAAATCTTGACCACCCAAGTGAGTGTCACCAGCAGTAGCCTTGACGGTGAAGACACCACCAGTGATGTTCAACAAAGAGACATCGAAAGTACCACCACCCAAGTCGAAGATCAAAACGTGTCTCTCCTTCTCGGACTTACCAGCACCCAAACCGTAGGCAATGGCAGCAGCAGTTGGCTCGTTGATGATTCTCAAGACGTTCAAACCAGCAATGGCACCAGCGTCCTTGGTAGCTTGACGTTGAGCGTCGTTAAAGTAAGCTGGGACGGTGACAACAGCCTTCTCGACCTTCTTGCCAATCTTGGCCTCAGCAATCTCCTTCATCTTGGTCAAGACCATAGAAGAGATTTCTTGAGGGGAGAAAGTCTTGGTCTCCTCCAAGTACTCAACCTCAATCAATGGGTTACCGTTAGAGTTGATAACAGTGAAAGGCCAGGTCTTGATGTCCTTTTGGACAGACTCGTCCTCGAAAGCACGACCGATCAAACGCTTAGCATCGAAAACAGTGTTCTTTGGGTTAAGAGCAGCTTGGTTCTTAGCAGCGTCACCAATCAATCTCTCCTCTGGGGTGAAAGCGACGAAAGATGGAGTAACTCTGTTACCTTGCTCGTTGGCGATAATCTCGACAGCAGAGTCGTAAGTAGCAACACAAGAGTAGGTAGTACCCAAATCGATACCGATAGCACCCTGGAAAACACCGTCAGCCATTGTTAGTGATTTTTTTCTTTTCTGGGAAAAGGAAGAAGAATATGAAGGAGGGAAATCCTGAAAATTTAAATGAAAAATTTTCGCACCGAAAATTTTTTTTTTTGACTCGAGCGATGCGTTCGCTGCGCTGAATATACAAAAACCCGTGCATGCCGAATTGCCGAGACCAAAAGTGACGGGAGTTACCCGCCACAGCAGATGCTCCCGTTAGCCACCGTCATTTGCGGAACGATAGCCAGCTATGGTGTTTGCTGCGTGAAATATTGCACTTGAGATTATCACTTGCTACTTTTGGAAGCATACCGACAAGATGAAGTTTTGTTGCTAGGGGCTGCCTGAATCGAGATTTGCGGGCCAGTCACAATAACCTCATCGCTGCGTCCCTAGTGCTGCACACAGGTGGTGCGCCTTCAATTTGCAGCCATCCGTTCCCCCGCGCTTCAGCTCACCGGCGAGAGCAGACAATGAAGAGTGAGAAGTGCGTGGCAGCTAGACTAGAATAAAACAAAAAATGCAAAAAAAAAAAAAGTAAGGTGCAAGCCAATTTCAAGTGACAGAAGTTGCAAGCCGTGTTGTTAAAGAGCCCGTGCCTCCCACAAGGCCTTCCTCAACATCAACTTTGCGCTCCTGATCTCGTGCGACGTGCCCACCAACGAAAGCGTTTGCGGCGTATCTCTCGATCGAGTTTTGGTGTTGATCAAATCGACGTTGACGGGAAGAACGGCAATGCGACACTTGGAGCTGGTGCGGATAAATGCAATGCGTTTCGCTTCCGGCCCAATGATGGCCGTGATCTCCCGTTTGGTCAATTTGAGTGTCTCAGTCAAGGTTGGGCTGCTGGGACTGGAAATAGGGCTAGAACAGGGACTGGAATTGACAATTTTTTCGCGGAGTTTGTGAGATACTTGTGGAGACGGTGGTCTTGATAATGTCGGCTGTCGTTTCCAACCGTTGGTATACGGCGGAAAGTCGGATTCGTCATCGCTGAACACCTCATATGTAGCCGCAGTCTCGGGAGCTTCTCGTAAAAGTGGACATGCCACCAGCTCGTTTGGATCAGAAGATGGCAAGCAGTCGGATGGAGATACAGAGTTGGCTGTTTTCGGCAAAAACTCCGTCTGGTGTTGTGAATTTCGCATGCTCTTTGGCGGATTCGAGGGGAAGTTCCCATGCGAGGCGCCATTGACTGGCACGGGAAGTTTCTGGAAACAATTGGTGTTACCGACGTTCCAGAAAGCAGTCTCGTGCAACGCCTTCGGATCATCCAGCGAATCCAAAATGTGGAGGGGGTTCAAAAAACGGGAGTTCAAGAGGCGCAAGAGGAAGTTTTTGCAGCCCACGAGCGTCACTGCCCAGGATCCAGGGGCCAATTTAAAAAAAGAGACGTTGTGGAATTCATCGTCGGCGGGCTCTGTGATCTTGAAAGCTTTTTTCCAGCTAAGAATAACTTCAATTACATCGCCGGTGGTCATGAATACCCGTATGGTTTTCATGGCGCCTTTTGAGGGTATGGCGCCTTTGACAGCTAAATCAAAAGAGTTGTTGGTGAAGACAAGAACTTCCACATTATGTGGATTTGCGAAATTACCCGACATGAAAAAACTTGGGATATCGAACCCTGACTTTTTTCAGTAGCTGTTTGGCCAGAAGTTGGGGGGTGGAGATGAAAAGAACACAGAAAAGCTCAGCACATGTTGTGTGCGCGGAGTCATGATTTGGAAAGTAAGAATTGGAAATGCAAGTGACAAACAAAGCTGGCAGACATTTCGAGCTGAAAGAAAGAAAAGGTGAGGTAATAGATGTTCATAGCGGTTCAAAATGATTTAGGAAGCCACGATGCATCAGCCCGAAGGTGGACAAAAAAGAAGAAAAAGAGGGAATAGAAGAAAAAGAGGGAATGGAAGAAAAGGAGGGAAAAGAAGGAAAGGAGGGAAAAGAAGGAAAAGAAGAAGAGGCAGAAAAGGTTAAAAAATTAATGGCACAGTGACTTCGAAAAGTTCACAAACCCTACAAAACTTCCATTACCCCATCCTCGATGTTCACCACATTACTTACGTCATCACATGAAAGTTAAGTAAACCGCAGACAAAGCCGAGGAAATCAAGACAAAGAAAAATATCCAAAAGAAAGAAAAATAAACAAAGGGATTAAAGAAATGCAGCCACAGCTTCCAAAGTCCTCCGTCAAAATCGATGATCATCACATTCCCACATGGTGCCCCGCAGATTCTAGCAAAACCTGCGCTGTATCATACAAATAAGCATATTGATGTGGTGTTTGCACCATCATCACGCGGTGGCTGCGAAGGGTCAGCACGATTTCATAAATCGGGTCCTTTTCGCTGTTGTCTTTCTGCTCCTTGTCCGTCGCCTGCAACGCCGCTAATCCCGAATCGAGAAACGTATCGATGGCGATGAACGTTCCTGTGCGTCCTACTCCAGCAGAACAATGCACCACGGGCACTATTCCAGGCTTCTCGTGACGGAGCCTCGAAAACTCCCGTGAAAGATGCACCAAGGGCTCCAACACATCGGGCACCGCCGTGTCTCTCCATCCCAGATAATGGTAGTGCAACACACGCTTGGACACGCTGCCCGACGTCAACAACAAATGCGTGATACAGAAATCGGCCTCCTGTGTTTCTTTTTCCCACGCCACACTGAGCTGCTCAGGCTTCAAGCAATGACGGGCCATGGCCGGCGATAGGTCCCAGGCCTTGTCGGTGGAAGAGGGCCAGTACTTGGCACACTTTTCCCTGTTCTGCTCCACAAGCGGCGTGACCATCCCAATCAAAACCGTGTCTGTCTTCTGCTCCTCGGCCTGCTGGAAACACATGGCCCAGAAATGGTGGATGGTCGATGACAACGGCCCTTGCGCTGCGATGTACTCGTTCTTGCCCACACGGACCCACGACGCGTTGATGTAATCGGACCCGCGTGATCCTGTGGCCAACTTCACCCGTGTACGATCCCACGGGAGCACGTTGGAG
The DNA here is from genome assembly GCA_030563125.1 of Metschnikowia laotica. Taxonomy (NCBI): domain Eukaryota; kingdom Fungi; phylum Ascomycota; class Pichiomycetes; order Serinales; family Metschnikowiaceae; genus Metschnikowia; species Metschnikowia laotica. The sequence continues at coordinate 11,161 of JAKUBD010000064.1, forward strand.
TATCTGTTGCGTTTTTGGTTGGGTGGAAGGAGCGCAGCTTGCATCGTCCACGGCGAAGGAGCGTTTGCGGAGAGGCCCTCGTCGACGTGAGCGTCGCAGACGCGGGTAATTTCTAGAAAGCGTTTTCGCTGTTCGGATTTCGATGTGGCAAGAAAGCCGAATCCAGAATGTCCTGTCATGGTTGTTTTAGCGGATAAATGGGGGAAATCGTCTGATCCGCTCCGGCGAAGACGGTGGTTTATCGTGCCGAGCGCGGCTGGGCCGACCAGTGCCCCCACACTTTTCGAAAGGTTTGGGTAGAAACTGGCCAACCGTCATTTTCATTTTCTTTTTCTTCATATGCTTTTCAGGCAAAGTTGCGGCTCGTTGGTATTCTTAATTGTTTTTTTTTCTTGGTGTTGGCTGTTTTCGTTTTTGCTTCAGCCTTCAACTTTTACCCGACTATTGCGGCGCTCTGCTTAAACGGCAAAAATGGACTTTCTGCAAACATAGGACTACAGGTTTTGAAAGCTATCGAGGCGCTTTCGAACTTTCATGCGTTATTCCATGCGTTTTTTTTTTTTTTTTCCACTCAATCCAACTGACGAGTCATTTGAAACCAAATCTGTCCAGCGACAAACTTTCGACCTAAAGAAACAAGACGGTAATGAAAATATACAGAGGAAAAGAGAAAATTACATACTCTCTGCTTTACTAAAATCCTGGTTTATTCGCTACTCCACTAAGGAAACAATCTGTCCTTCGAGTCTCCGAGAAACACCAGCCTCATCCGGAACAACGCCAGCGGTCTTCAAGACCTGCGCAGTATTCTCCACAACGGTGGCCCAGTCAATTGGCTTCTGACCAAGCTCCTCATTGAATTTCACCGTCTTGAGCCACTCACGTGCGTCTTCAGCGCTGTAGTTCAAGTTGGTGGAAATAAACTCAACGGCCTTGTCTGGATTTTGCAAGAAATGGGCCACTCCACGTCTAACTGCAGACAAAAACGCCAAAACACTCTTCTTCTTGCTCTGCATCGACTGTTGGTTGACCGAAACCACCCACGACGGCCACGGCGTGTAAATCTCGCCCACGCGCTTGATTTCGCCGGAATCGTAGTACTTCTTCGACGTGAAGTGCTCCCACATGAAGGCCTCGCTGTCCTGCTGCTGGCCGTGTTCATCCTTGTGCTTCAAATTCACGGAGTCTCTCAAATTCTGGAAATTGTGCACCACCTTGAAGTCGCTGAAGTAAGGCACGTCGAACTTCTTCTGCAACCCGAGCACAAATGACATCACATAGGAGCCCGAGCCGATCCGCGAGACTCCAATGCGTTTTCCTGCCAAGTCGTCGGCGCTGGTGATTTCGGTTCGGTTGGCACCCGTGGAAATGGCCCAGCAAAGTGGGCTTTCCACATACGTTCCCACGACGCTGTAGGCGTCATTTCCCTTGGCTATGTCGGCAACAAATGCTTCCGTTAACCCGACGGCAATGTCGACGGCGCCCTCATTGAGCAACTTGATGAGGCGGCCCAGGCCTTCGATCACGGGGAAGAATTCCACCTCGATTCCAGCGTCGGCAAAGAATCCTTCGCTTTGCGCGAAAAACATGGGCGTGGAGAAATGCTCCGGAATGTATGCAACGACCAACTTATCCATTGGAGACTTTGTTAATGAAAGAGAGGTTGAACCGTGTAGTTGGATGGAGTCGTTTCGCTTATGGCGGCGGGCCATGTCGGCGGCGCGACACGTGACCCACAGTTCTGGTGGCTTCGTCGTTACCAGGAGGAAACCTTCCGCCGCCGTCTACAATCGTTCGAGTTATTCCAGGCTTTCCCGGGCCCCGCCGGCACAGGAAACGTCGTCAGTTACACATAAAAAGCGCACAAAATACCATGGTCATCAACATGCACAGTCGGACTGAGCAGGGCGCAGACCAGCACCAGATAAGTCGATCCGGCCGCCCTCCGCAGGTGCGGTAGACTCATGGGTCTCCGGACTGGCCTGCGGAATCCGACTGCCTATGGCCACAAACACGTCGTTGACGTTGTGCGAGCTCTTGGCGGACGTTTCGAAGAAAAGCAAGCCCTCCTCATCGGCCAAGTCCTGGCCCTCCTGGACGCTGACCTTGCGCAAGGAGTCCTCGGCGTCGGCGTCGTTTTCTTCCGCAACCAAGTCGTACTTGTTGCCGACCAACGCAATGGTGATGTCCTTTGCTGCCTGCTCATGCAATTCTTTGACCCAGTGGCGGGCCTTGATGAACGAAGCGGGCTTGGTGATGTCGTACACCACCAACGCCGCCTGGGCGTTGCGGTAGTACATGGGGGCCAACGAGGCAAAGCGCTCCTGGCCGGCGGTATCCCAGATTTCGTACTTGATTGTCCTGTTTCCAACTTTGCATTTTTGTGTCAAGAAGGCGGCGCCGATTGTGGGTTCTTTGTTTTCCTGGAAGTCGTTGCTGACGAAGCGCAACACGAGAGACGATTTGCCGACGGCGGCCTCGCCGAGAAGCACCAATTTGACAGCGGTTGTGGCGTTGGGGATGCTCATTTGGATAGGGAGACGATCCTGCGGGATGGACGCGAAAGATTCACAGGTGTAATAGAAAAAAGTGGTAGGATGCAGGGAGCGTTCGGAAGACACGGATGGAGTGGAGCTGGATGCAGCTGGATGGGGGCGGTGGAGTAGCTACCAAAAACTAGGTGTGGCGAAGACGGAGTGGAGGTGGTGGTTGGAGGCGTGGTAACCCTCGCGACAAGTGCAGCGGTGCGCGCACGACTGCCGTGATAAGCGGCTGCGGCTGCGGCTGCGGCTGCGGAGGATCGGTTCTGAAGACGAGTTTATTCTGGTCTTCTCTGGTGTGGAGTTTGCACGAGTCTATTTTCTTGGGCCATTCTGTCCATCTGTGTCTTTCAGCTGCGTTTCAGCTGCGTTTCAGCGACATTTTGGTTTTGCTTCTCTGTTCGCCCGTGTATCCGTCTCCGTCTCCAATTCTCACCGTCTAACTGCGTATCTCTTGTTTCTTGTTGTCTCTGTGATTTCTGTGAGACTCTGTGATCTGTTTGTCTCGAACAGCCGTTGACTCTGCCCTTTATCTGACTGTCTCTTCTTCTCGTCAACACTCTCCTATTTTTTCTTTCGTGCTACCCAGAAGTCACAGTCATAGATGGTCCGACAGGCGGCCCGTCTATCGGAGCAATACAGAGTCTGCACGTTACCGTCGTGCTCGTCAATGGTAAACCCAATACCTTCCATCAAGAGAAAGAGTTCTTCCCGAGACAAGTCCATGCCCTCTATTGCAAAATGGCCGGCACGGGAGTCGTCTGTTCGTGGGTTCCAGTGCAATGAGCCCACGTTTATCCACACGCCGTCGTCACGCAAACAATGGTGGATGGCACGCAAGTAGTCGATGACGTTGCTGGCCGCCTCTAGGAAAAAACACGTGGACACAACGTCGAAGGCGCCTGCGTTTTGGCGCCGGAATTCGGCGGCGTCTGCGTCTGCATTGCCAGAGCCCGATTCGCTCTCGGCCAAGTCCCGCAGATCCAGCCCCTTCCGTGACACCTCTGGTTCAGGCGCTCCATACAAATCAAGAAAAGAGCCGGCCGCCATGGACATACACTCCTGCAAGCGGGCGTTCTCAGCAGCGTCCGAACCAAACATCAGGAGCGGACTCTCGTCAGGTACCGTGACAGGGCGCATCTGCCAAAGCCGGCGCTGGACGTCAGAGCTCGTGCAGATGTACGGGAAATAGGAGTGCCCATGAGCCACAGGAGCACGATTGAGCATGTGGCCCTGGGCCAAGAGCATGTGGAAGCGGTCCTCGTTACCCTGGGTCCAGAACCCGAGCCGGACGTGTTCGTACACGAGTCTCCCCAAGCCACAACCTGGCACCAACACCCGGACAGACGAGCGGGACTCGGGCGGGAAAAGCTCGCACACTTTGGCAAGGAGCAACTTGTGGGTGGCGGCGCGCTCAGACTCGCCTTCGGCGCTCCATTCGTAGGCAAGTTGCAAAAGCGTGGCACGCACGTTTTCGTAATCCCGGGGAGAACAGGCGGCCCACTTGTGGGGGTCCGACGGCACGCCCCATTCGGCGGCGGCACCGGCAGCAATGTCCTGCGTGAGCTCGCCGTTGATGGTCACGCATTGGTACAAATCACGGAGGAGGCGAGGATACCACGAGAGGAGGTTTTGGTCGGCGGCCCGGAGCGTGTGGTATCTGGAGGATCTGGGCTTGACCACTTGGCCGTGCTGCCAATGCGAGAAGGTGTGGAACGCAGAAAGCGCGGCGGTTAGAGCGGTGTATTCTGAGGCGTCCATGGGCTGCCGACTAAGCGAAAATGAAGCAATGGGGAAAATCGACTTGGAAATGGGGTAGCCGGGAGGACGACTGCGAAGTGGGAACCGGCTCGGTTGCGAAGTAAAGGACGGGAGGGGAAGTGAAGGGGGCACTGGGCTCGCCGGCTGGAGGAGATGCGGGGCGGGGCAGCGTCAGAATGGCTGGAGGCCAAAAGAGAGAAACGAAAAGGCGGGAAGGAGGAGGTAGGAAGAAGAAAGGTCGGACAAGATCAGGCGTCGTGAGAAGAGTGCGCGCTAGGTAGAGATCGCCAGGAGTGCACATGGGGCTACGCTTTATCGCATGGGACAGGTAACGCGCTCAGCCGCATCGAAACGGTCATTCTATTGTGGCTAGGTAGCAGCGGGCAAGGCCGGGGCCGGACCGCCGTCGAAGGAAATTAGTAGGAAAGGCGAGTGAAAACGAAAAGCAACAAACACCCGGCGCCCGCAGAGCCGCACGCGGCCTCGGCGTTTAGAACAGACGCACCGGCATCTCGTCAGCCAGCAACAAGCCATGGAGCTGGAGCGTGGTGAAATCGACAGGCACGTCCAGAAGACTTTGCAGCGGCTCGAGTGGTGGCGCGTGTAGTGGCTGCGGTTGCCGTGGTGGCGGTGGCGGCGACGGGCCGGCCGCAATCAGTGGATAATGCAGTTGGGTGATGTACGTGGAGGTGAAGCGCTGGATCTGGTGCTCCACCACGCCGATGCGGTTGTTGAACTCGAGGCGCGTGACGCCCACGTCGGTGATGCTCAGGCGCCAGTCCATGACATTGTCGATCGGGAACAACTGGCGCACGTTGTCGCTGTAGACGAGGTACTGATAAAGAATCGACATGCGCATGATGAGAAACGTGGAAAGGCGCATTGCGTAGGCGGTCAAACGCTTGAGTTCGGGCTTGACACGGGCGTACGCCGCAGGGTCCACGCAGAGAGAGGCCGGGTGGTCTAGGGTGTGGAAAAGATGCTGGGAAATGTTGCTGGCGAAAACGTCCAACATGAGCGGCGAGTCGAAGTCCCGCATGAAGAAAAACTTGACCTGGGGCATGACGGCGAACGCCGCTTTCTTGAACAGCCGCGAGAAGATACAGAGCACCAAGTCCAACGGGTCCAGGTGCTTGGATGAGTTCAAGAGCCGGGCGGGACTGTGGTTGGCCCAGCGGCGGAACATTCGGAAAAATGTCTCGATCTGGAACGCGGCGTTGTGCAAGTTGGCGTTGACGGCCGGGACGTGCTCGTGGCACGTGTGCTGGCAGAACTCCCAGAGGTCTTGGTAGTCCTCCATGACAAGCTGGAAGGTGGACGAATGGGGCACGGCGTTGGGCGCTAGCGTGTGTAGCACGCGGCCAAAGCGCAGAAGCATTTGCTCAAACTCCACAAGAAAGTCGGGCAGATACGCAGGAAGATACACGCTGCGGGCCACGTTGGTCATGAGCCGGAGATGCGTCGGAACGAGAAACGGCGGCGGAGTGTTCATCTTGGTGGCCCGGTGGAGCGTGTAGCTGAGCACGGAAAACATGCCGTCGCGGAAGCAAATCGTGGAGTGGGCCGTGGCCTCCGGGTCGTAGATGGACATCAACGAGAGGATGTACGATACGGACGCGGCGACCTCGGGCTGGGCGTTGTCGTTGAGGAAACTGCGGAGCTGGCGAATCACCGCAGCGTAGTGCTGGATCAGGTGGATCACAAGCTTGTGCCGAAAGCCTGAGTCGCCCCGTGTGCCCCGCGTGCTGCGCGAGAACACATTGGTGATCAAGTAGTTGGTGGTAAGGTTGGTGAGACACAGAAACATGATGCCGGACGTGTAGGCCTTGAAGACAAAGTACTCTAGCCAGACGAGATAGAGACTGCGGATTTGCGGGAGGTTGGCCCGGCCCTGAGCGATGAGCGGGCCCAATTCCTCCACGAGACGCAAGAGCCGCTGCGCCGAGTTGTTTTCCGGCCGATTGCTGATGCGGAACGTCCGCGGGGCAAACTGGGCGCCGGGCAACGCGGCGGCGGCGGCGAAGGTGCCTGTTGTCGTGTCGATGGCGTTGTTTCCCATGACGGGCGCCATGTGGCCGCCCATTGGCTCGCCCGCGGTGTTGATCGAGTACACCGGGTAGATGATTTGCTGGAAGTCCGACGTGGCAAGCAAATTGTCAAAGTCTTGCGTCACGCCGTCGCCAGACTTGTCCGCTGGCCGGCCACTCGTCTTCTGCTGGGGTCTGGAGTCGGAGGATATCGTGAGATGGTCCATTTCGTGGGACGCGGCATCGTCGGCGGTCTGGCGCTCGATCTCGGCGTTCTGGAGCTTCGCCTGGGTGAATTCTTGGAGTTGTTTGGCCGTGTAGTCGAGGAACTCACAGCGGGAGCCGTGCTTCACGCAGTTGGTGCATTCTGGAAGGTTTTCCATGCACTTTACTCTTCGGCGCTTGCACGTAGCGCACCCGAGCTTCGAATTCTTGTGCTTCTTGCGGTGCACCGTCCTTCGACCTTCAGGCATCGCTTGGCAAGAGTTTGGGTGGTGGCATGTGTCGTGAGTCAGGAGCCGGCCATGAGTAGCACAATCTCTGGCGCATTAGGCTGTCTGCACTTCACGGAGCCTCTGTACACGCCCGCAGCTATTTACCTAGTATAATCAGCTTCTCTGCAGAGCACACCGACTATGTCGCGTTCCTCTTCCAGGCTGACTTCCTCTGGGCGTGCGGGGAGGGGCCGGTAGAACAGCGGCACAAAAGAGGCACTCGAAACAAATAAGTGAAGTAGCAAAGCGCAAGTCATTCTTCCAGCCTCAACGTTTCACGTCTTCTATTCGGCCCGGCTGTAATCAGCTGCCGGGGCTTGCTGCAGGATATACAAACGTGCATGCGCAGAAAGATGGTGCATTGTATTTAGAGGGAAAAGAGGCTTGGTGCGCTCCTTGCGGCCGCCTCCGCCGTGCTGGAAAAAAAATCCGGAGGCGGTGTTTCTGCCGAGCACGCATGACGAAACGTCGAGCTCGGAGCCGCTATTGCCGCAATGGACCTGGTTTCTGTTTTTTCTGGCCTCCCGTCGCATGCCTCAGCTGGAAATCGGCGACCATCATGCAGCTTGCCCCCCCCCCCCGAATGTGGGGGGCCCGCAGAAAAAGTGCGTGCCATAACCAATACTGGGATCCGTGTAGGGGCAAACCTTGTGGCGGAAGGAGGATATCGTCCAACGGCGCACCTCTCTACCCCACTTGTGGCCCTAGCTCCTGGATGTGCCTGAGTAGATACAGAAGGCTTAAGGAGCTACTATCGATGCACCTGCGTGGCGCGGACACACGCCGGCGAGCGACGTTTCCGATATTGATCTATTCTTATACACACGACTGCATGCGCTGTCGCTTAACGAATCGGGAAAACGAAAGCGCGGAGCTACTTGATCAGTTGTCTGTAAGCGTCCGCCCTCCCAATCGTATTTTTTGTCGAGTGATGTCTTGGTTTGCCGTGCCTGGCTTGTAGTCTTGCCTGGCTTGTAGTCTTGCCTGGCTTGTTGTCGGTCCTGCCTCGTCGTCTGTCTCTGTCTTTTCTCAAACTCTCGTGACACCCTGTGTTCACCATCACCGATTGGTCGACTCTGCTTCTGTATCGTTAGCACGCCCAAGGCCGCCTCGGCCAGCATTGGCAATCTGTTCGCGCCCGTCGAGAAGCACTGTGATCATCGAATCGTAGCTGTCGAGGGACGGCGCCTCGCTTGTAGCGGTAAGTTTCCGCCGGGTCAAGATGAAGTAGTTGAGGACGTGCTTCGGATTGAAATCGTGGTTGGAAAAGCCCACAGCAAAGTCAAATGTGTACGGCTGGTGCTCGAGCGCCTGGCGCTGGCGCTTGATTTCGGCGTTGATGAGACTCGTGCACATGGAGTCTCTCTTGAGTTCCTCGAAAAGCGGGAAGTTGTTGGCGAAAAGCGGGGTGTCAAAGTCCGTCACTTGTTTTTCGTTAGCCATGAACTTTTCTGTTTGCAACTTCACAATGTCGCGGTACTCCCATTCTGGCGGAGCATAGCTTGAAACGTCCAACACAGGCTGCCCCTGCAAAACGCTTGTCGTGATGTGGTAATAGCCATAAATCTGCAGTCGAGTCTCGAAGAAGCGAATCATCCGGTAGAGCGGATGCACGTACTGTTGGAGAAATGCGTATTCGCCGGACACAATGCCCTCGGGCACCGAAAGGTGCATCCCCACCTTTGTGTAGTGAATGTTGCACGTGTCGGCAAACATGATGGATTTCACCGGAGACACCACGTGGGAAAGCATCTCTGCAAACGCATGGTAAAAGGTGTAGAGCACTTTTTTCAATGGGTGCATTTGCTTTCCCATCGACACGCGGTCGCCTGAATATATCTCAAACCACTGGTACAATAGTTCAAAAAGAAGCGAAGGAGATACATAGTGCAAATTGAGCCTGTTTCTCTGGCCGTCGCGCTTTCTAAAATACAGATTGCACTGGGAGAGTTCCGGGTAGAAGTATTCCAAGAACTTGGAAAGAAACCGCTCAAACTCCACAAGGTCGTGGCGGAAACATGGGTCACGTAACAAGTTCACTAGACTTGGGTCGGCCTGCGGATTCTGGGCAGCTTCGGCGAGAATCTCGATCGTTTTCGTCTTAAAGCTGAGATACAGTTCCTGCAAATTCCGAACCATCTCCACATTGTAATCCGGCACCTTGGCCTTATTGGAGAAGTAGTTGAGAAGTTGCATCTCCCGCCTCATTTTAAACTCCTTCTCGACTCCGTCTCGACAATCGTTTACCACCTTCCGCAAAAGCAAAAGCGACCCGCTCATCATTAGTTCGAACGTGCGCAAATCAGACAATGGGTTGATGTAACAAGACCACGCAGAAAAGAGCGACATAATTGCCGTGTGCTCCGAGCTATAGCGTGATATGCTTTTCCACAAGGCTCGGATAATCCGGCCGTAGGTAATGAGCGACATTTTCGAGAGGTACTTCATGTCCTGTTTGTTGTAGAAAAACGGCATGCGGTCCTTTCTGATGGAAGGAAGCTCTAGCACACGAGAAGGTTCGTAGGCAACATGACTTTGCACCACCGACTTGGACGCCCGCATCATGATTTGCATGGCCTTGTCGATGATGTAACAAAAACAAAGATCTAATTTGATGGCGTGGTCAAACAATTCGAACCAATACGTTTGCACGTATTGCTCAGACCACACGGGCCGGAACGAGTTAGGGTCTTGATCATTGTTTGCAAGCTCGACCATCGAGGCGAACTTGTTTTGTTTTCCACGGACCACCAGTGCTTTGGAAGATGGGGCAGCCATTGCTTTTGGAGCGGCATGAAGTTTGAATGTCTTTTTTTCAAGAAAGCAATTCGGAAGACACACAGTATTAGCTATTGCCTTTGCGGGAGACGCAAGTGCATACAGCACCAACATGTCGCTGGTATCCTCGTCGAAATAAGGGCGCAACACGGATTTGTTCTCTGGTTCATCAATCTCTACGCCATCGTCTTCGCCGCCATCGATTTCGGTAGCAGGCGGCACGTTAAAGTAAGGGGTCAGCGGATCGGTTTGATGACGGAGAAAAAAGTCCGTGTAAATTTGCGAGCGGATTTGTGGCGGCACTAGCCTATTGCAGGCACCTTGTGACGACAGTGGCGGATGCATGGCGCCATGAGTCGTGGGAGGGAGACTGATCGGCTCACCTGGAGGTATTGGGACTCCATGATTAGCGGACATTGCTGAAGAAGAGGAATCATCGGAATGACCAGAATGACCAGCATGAACAGGATAACCAGAAGGACCAGAATGACCAGAATAACCAGAATAACCAGGCGCAATGCCTGTGCCCATATTTACGCCCGGTTGGCCCACTGTAGCCGGAAACATGTGCTGAGTTCTAGCCGCCGGTAGAAGAGGGGACGGAAGAGGATTGGAAAACGGCAGGGCGCCGTTAAATGAAGGGGGCGGTCCAAGAGGCGGTCCAGGGGGCGGCATTGACGAGGGTGGCCGTGGTGACGGTGAGCTGGACTTGGTGGCGGATGACGAGGAGCTCATCAGCTTTCTGAGAAGCTCGTTCTTTTTCCGGATGTGGTTGAGACGGCTTTCGGAGAAATCTAAGTAGCCACACCGTAGATTTTTCTTGATGCATTGCAGACAGCTCGGAAGGTCTTCGCTGCACTTGATACGGTTGGAACGGCAGTTGGGGCAGCCGTCTTTGGAGTTCTTATGGCTCCTTCGACTCCGGCGCTCGAACTTCTGGACATGCGTCGATGGTTCGCCGAAATAGAAGCTGGGCAGCTGGTGCATGGCGGTTGTCGCTGAGATCGCTTGGGGACGCGCTGTAGCGGGTGTCTGTGGGCCTGACTTTGCTCTTGTTTGGCCTGGTGGTGCCTGTCGTTGGCGATACTCGTACTCACAGCCACTGGACTAGTGCAGTGTCTACGCCTGGCCTGTGGCTCGTAGCGTGGGAGATCCGGCGAAGGGGGCGATGAGAGTGCCCAGATAACGATGGGTAGTATTGGCTAGTATTGAATACCCGACGCCACACTGGATTACGTGAAGCAAAAAGAAGGCAAATGGAGCCAAATGGAATCAAATATATCACAGCGAGTAGAGGGAAGCTGAGAGACCGAGACTATAAGGGAAGCACCAGAAATGGGTCAGGTTACGATTGCCCCGAATGGAAAGTACGCGACTCAAGAGCGAATGCACGAGAGACAGAAGCTCTGTGCAAACTTGCGGCTGATGCAATCTCCAGCCCGTGATGAGCGGTTCCGGCACATGCACGACTTCAGCCGCATACCGTGCATGTGTCGAACAACATCCGTGACAGTCGCTGTGCTAAGCCGTTGGACGGGCAAAGGCAGGCACCGTGAACGGTGCATATCGGGTCCATATTCTGACCGTCCGAGCAGCAGAGGTGGCTTCCACGTTTTGACTGGTTTACGCCGACGATGCAGCTCGCCGAGGAACCCAGCCGAGCTCGCATACAGAGCGGCGTCGAAGTGTTGCTTGCATAGTGCGCGCGCACCTGGCCCTGAGTTTTCTCAAGAGCACGTTTATGGCATCTTTCGCGGTTCGGATGTCCGCTGACGACACCACACGCCGTAAGCGGTGTTCATCCGCAGGGCTTGATTGGGGAAGGCCGTGGACTCCGATGAGACACACATGCGCTGCCGTGTGCCTTTGGCGCTTCTCTGCGCCATGCCCCCCTCAGCCTTCCCCACCAGTGGCCTCCCATTGGTTGCCTCTGCATGATATCGAGCATGTTGAGTGAGGTGCCTGTCTCCTTTCCTGTCTGTGTCAACGCCGCGTCTGATGGGCCGTCAAACGCAGGCACATGTCCTCACACGGCGTAATCGTCCTGAAATCCAGATCCTTGGAAATCAGCAAGATGGCGCATCGTCGGCCGACCGTGCGGGCAGTTCCACGGGCGGTCCAACTCGGCCAAGTGCGTCAAAAGCGTTTTCATAGTTTTCTTCGAAAGTTCCTGGCCGATCATGATACTCAGCCGGCACGCCCGCAGCGCGATCATCTTGCCCACTTTACCGCATCGGACAGCGGCTATGCGCGAGCGGCGGCGGGCGTGGTCAGTCGGATTTTGCGTCTCTGCGTTGCCAAAACCGCCTCGGGACTCATGCATCTTATGTACGAGCTCGTCCAAGTCGCCATCATTGAAAACCACGTTTTTCAGTACCGGAATCGCCACGAGCCGCACGCGGCGGCCTGGCACGGCGTCTTCGTCCTGCTCTATAACAAAGCCGTTCTTTTTGAGCTGGTCTGCGTACTCCAACATCACCATCTCGTCGATCGGCGAAAGCTCCAAGCTCCTAGGCACCACCAAAGGCTGGGCTCTGAGCACCAACGACCGCATGAGCGATTCGTAGTTATAGATTTCGTCCAGCGCGTGTTGATCCACAATGAAAAGCCGGCCTTGGTGTGTCACAATCACAAACCCCATGTTGAATTGGCCAACCACGGTCATTGCCGCAAAATCCTGTTTGCGGATCTCCATGGCGTCGGTGATGTCGTGAACGTCCGCAAGATGCCGGTTGGTTGCGACGGCCGCCTGTGCTGTGACAAGATCGGATGGGATGTGCATCATGATGGAGCATGTCAAGTTGTGGAGCTGGTCGATTTTGCTTTCCGCGGAATATATCGAGGGCTTTTTCGACGAGGATGCTTGGGAAATGACACAGGGCATCGGGTGTGCTTCGGTACAAGCCGTGATTTCCGCTGATTCCTCCTCTGAATCTGCCAATCTGGGAGACGAAGGCTCGTCGGAATGACGGATCATGTTTCGCAGGACGCTCTCAAGCTTTTTGGGTGTAGATTTGTCGACTTCATGAGACACAACTTTTTTTTCTTCTTCAATTGCTGATGGCAGGTTTTCCAGACACTCGTCCTTGTCGGCATCACCTTCGTGGTCATCTGGCGACACAATATCCGGGACCAAAATCTGTTCCACAACCAATTTTTCTTCCCCGTCACTATCTGAACGGTCGGGTCCAACAAACAACGGTTGCTGGAACGTTTCAGACTGGGTCGGTTTGGCTGGTGACGAAAATTGAAGCGCGTCGGAGTCGACGTCGTCAAAAGTGTCGAGATTGTCGGCCGTATGGTTCTGTTCGCTCATTTCGACATCGTGAGCTGCGTACGCCTTATCGCTTGGAGATTCTGTGCTTGAGGCGGCCTCGGCAACGTTCAGACTGCCGGAATTATCAGTGGTCTCCGTGTATTCCTCAGCTGCATCGCTTTCAGCGCCATCGCTCACACGTTCTTCCCTCCCGACCACCATTTTCGAGGTAGCCTGGCCCGGTCCGATGTTTACCACACCCACTTGACTCTTGGGCACAAGGTGGTTGCGACGCTCATAAAAGAGCGTAAGTTCCTCTCGAAGAACCTCGCAGATCACTTCTTCACACTGCACCATCACCAAGCGCTTATCCGGCGTGACATTTTTGTCGACAAACACATGGTTCAACTGCAAATCGAGCACGAAAACCGGCGACTGCACTGTGTTGAACAGTTTGTAAACTTCGTTGATGATTTTGGCAAGCCGTTTGTACACCACAGGCCGGTGATTCACGGTAATAAACTGGCGGTCAGAGGCCCCACGACCCATGCCGAACGAAGTATCGGAAACCACGCCCAGGAGCGTCACGTCCAAATGGACAGGCACGTTTTGCATCTTGAGCTTGAAGCGAGCCTCGATGTCAGCCACCTCGATGGCCACAGGCACCAACCCATGAGCGCCGTTGGACCCGTAGACACTGACAAGAGTATCACAGACGCTAGAATTGGCTCCCTGTGTTGCCACGACCATGGTTTTTTTTCCTGTGGAACCGCTGACACTGAAAACGGAAAACCGCACGGCCGGATAGGCCACAACGTACGTGACGAGAACTGCAAGCGCTTTCTGGTAGTCCCGCTTGGCGTGTCTGGCAAGCATCCGCTGGCGAACGGGCAACCCATGAAACAACGCCGAAACCACCACCGAGGTGCCCACACGGCCGGTCACACGCGTTTTCTTGTCTTTGAGCTGGCCCACACTGTCGTAGCTGAGGATGGTGGCCCGGGGAAAAGACTCCTTCGAACATGTGGTCACCGCAACGTCGGCCACCGCACATAGCGAGCTCATGGCCTCGCCACGGAAGCCGAGAGTGGCCACGGAATCCAAGTCGTCGTAGCACGCGAGTTTCGACGTGTGGTGCTTCAAACAGAGGCTGGCGTGGTCTTCCGCGTCGACCCCGCGGCCGTTGTCGGTGACCTCGATGGACGTGACGCCGTGGTTGTTGAAGGTGATCTCGATCTTGTTGGCTCCCGCATCGAGCGAGTTGTCCACCAATTCTTTGACCACTGACGCTAGCTCCACGATCACCTGGCCGGAGGTGATCCGCGAGACGTCGGTGGCACCAATGGGGGCGATTGGCATGGATGGAGAAGCACTCACGTTCCGCGAGGATGCAGACGAGCTATGTTGTGGAGAGGCGCCTCTAATCGGATGAAGAAGCGATCCGGGACGCTCTGGTGCTGTTCCGGGCAATGGTTCGGACTCTGCGCTGCGATCGCTGAAGACAGGGGTGCGATGGCAAAATTAGAAAAGGCGAACGATTGCGTGGGACTCCGCGAGAGGAAGTTGCCTGGAATACTTGGCGTTTTTCTCGTCCCGATACCTTTGAGGTCCTGCCAATCGTGTGTTTCTGGCTCCATAGCGGGGGAAGGGGACGCGCATCGCGCGCGCCACCTCCACGTTTGATACTCCATCACCATGTCACCCCAGACGCCTTCGAATTTACTGTTGGCCCCACAGTCTGGACCCTGAAAACAGAGAAAAAAAAGGAAAAAGAAATAAAAAAGAACAAAACCGAAGCGGCCAAGCTATCTCTGAATCTACCTCGCACCCCCACCGTTTGTCTCTGCAGCCTTTCGAGTGCCCCCACCCTGTTCCCGATTCTCCATGCCGCCGCTCACGCTAGACAATGTGCTCCTCCAGCTCCGTGACTTCTTGGTGGTCTGGGTCTCCCAAATCCTTTACTACAATGGCATCTATCCGCCCAACGCATTCGAAGAAAAACTCTACCTCGACACCGTCATTTTCCAGAGCCGGCTTCCCCAGCTAAGCCTGTATTTCCGTGAGTTCGCTTGCCACGTTTTGGAGGTTCTCATCAAACGTGCCGGCGGCGGCCACGTCCATGACGTCGCCCTTCTCATTTACGACGAGTCGAATCTTC
>JAKUBD010000065.1:0-26185 GCA_030563125.1 Metschnikowia laotica
TGCAATCTGTCAGAGGTTGGAGCAATGACAACCTCAACGGAAGATCTGTCAGCAGGAGGAGCTTGGTAAGTGTTCTCACCCTTGTCGTAACCGTTTGGTGGCAAACCAACACCAACAGGCTCAGACAACTTGAACTCGTTACCCTCGGTGTCCTTCAAGGTGTCAGTGATTGGGTTGAAACCCAAGTCACCGGAGATAGCGTAAGCGGTAACCATTTCTGGGGAAGCGACGAAAGCGTGGGTGGCTGGGTTACCGTCGTTTCTGGAGGTGAAGTTTCTGTTGAAAGAAGAGACAATGGTGTTCTTGTCACCCTTCTTGATGTCTTGTCTGTCCCATTGACCGATACATGGACCACAAGCGTTGGCCATGACAACACCACCGAAGTCCTCGAAGGTCTTCAATTGGCCGTCTCTGGCAATGGTGGCTCTGACTTGTTCGGAACCTGGAGAGATGGTGAAGATAGACTTAGACTTCAAACCGTGCTTGGCAGCGTCCTTGATGATGGAAGCAGATCTGGTCATGTCCTCGTAAGAGGAGTTGGTACAAGAACCAATCAAACCGACCTTGACCTCCAATGGCCAGCCGTTAGCAGTGGCAGTCTCTCTCATCTTGGAGATTGGGGTAGCCAAGTCTGGGGTGAATGGACCGTTAACGTGAGGCTCCAAGGTGTTCAAGTCGATCTCGATGACTTGGTCGTACTCACAACCCTCGTCAGCGGACAAGAAGTCCTTTTGGTAGACCTTAGCGAATTCAGCGATCTCGGATCTACCAGTGGCGTTCAAGTAGTCGGCCATGGAGTTGTTGAATGGGAAGACGGAGGTGGTAGCACCAATCTCGGCACCCATGTTACAGATGGTACCCATACCGGTACAGGAGAAGGTGTCGACACCGTCACCGAAGTACTCGACGATAGCACCGGTACCACCCTTGACAGTGGTGATACCAGCCAACTTCAAGATGATATCCTTTGGAGAAGTCCAGCCAGACATTCTACCGGTCAACTTAACACCGATAATCTTTGGTGCCTTCAACTCCCATGGCAAGTCAGCCATGACATCGACGGCATCAGCACCACCAACACCAATAGCCAATTGACCCAAACCACCAGCATTTGGAGTGTGAGAGTCGGTACCAATCAACAAAGCACCTGGGAAAGCGTAGTTCTCCAAGACGATTTGGTGGATAATACCGGAACCAGGCTTCCAGAAACCCAAGTTGTATTTGGCACAGGCAGAGCCCAAGAAGTCGAAGACCTCCTTGTTCAAGTCAATGGCTCTGGCCAAGTCCTTGGTACCACCAATTTGAGCTTGAATCAAGTGGTCACAGTGGACGGTGGATGGAGTGGCAACCTGAGGCATACCAGCAGACATGAATTGCAAAATGGCCATCTGGGCGGTGGCATCTTGACAAGCAACTCTGTCGGGTCTCAACTTCAAGTAGGAGACACCTCTCTCGATGTCTTGCTCGTGAGGCTTGTCCAAGTGACCGTACAACAACTTCTCGGCGTAGGTCAAAGGTCTGTTCAATCTCTCCTTGACGATGTTGACATTCTCCAAGTTCTTTTTGTATTGGATGTAAGAAAAGTCCTCCAACAAGTTTTGGTGGACCTTAGAGTCCCTGGTGAGACCGGCGGTAGCAAGGCCACGGACGGATTGTGGAACCTTGGCAACGGATCTTCTAGATGCAGACAACATTGAAGAATAAGGTTGTTTGAAGAGAGAGGAAAAATCGCGAAGGGGCCGGATCCCGGGGTGTTTTATATCAATTTTTTTACTGGAGAAGGGAACATTCTGTAGCCAATGAGGGTGCAGAAATTTGTAACGCGCAGAACCGAGGGCACGCACACAGTGCTGTTTCCGAGGGGGATGCTTGCGGGTCGAATCGACTGGCCTCTTGGGAAATGGTGCAGAATTTTTGCAGCGGCTTTGCGGCGGTGCCGCCGTAGGTAACTTGGGGTGTCCGGATGAGGTAGGTGTGGTTTCCCCGTGCTGCCGCCCGGACTTCTGGCCCCATCAACGGTGCTGGGGTCTACCCTCGGATCCTGCAAGGTTCTCCAGGTTTCAAAGTCCGGCGCCGTCATTTCGCGCGTAGCAATTGGCTCGATTTGGCACGGAGCCGATAAACGGGAACCTGCACAAAACTCGACCCTCGGATACTACAGACGTGCCGAACTCCACATGGCAATGTTGTGGAGGAAAGGCATCTGCCGGTGGGTCCGGGAACGAAACAAGAGCGGCTTTCGACGCTGTGGTCCTGTCGGGCAGGAACAGCCGTTGCGTGGATCCGAAAAAGGAGCTCAAGAACAAGCTCGTGGCTGGGCATTTCGGAGATGGGGGATCCAGACGCGCACGTGACGCTGCCTGGCTTTCCCGCGTGGGGCTTCGGCCGCGGTGTGGTTATTCTATGCTAAGTTCCCTGGGCCCGCTTCCAAATAGGGAATGGAGAAACAGCCGGAAAATAAATCAAAACCGATCTGAACGCTGCTGCTTTCCGTAGACTGTGGTCTTTTTTTTTTTTTTCTACCTTTTTTTTTTTCCCCATCCGCTTTCGGCGTCCGTCAATTTTCTGTCTACTTTACGTGCTCCACGTTTTGTAGAATTTGGCCCCAATGCCCGCGGCCAACTTTATTTCCAGCCGGCTACACCGGGCACCGCCCTAGAACAGCACAGATAGAAAGACACGACAAAAAAGCACATCGAACAGGAAAACGGGCACGGCCGGGCAAAATCCGTTTGTGCATGTGCGATTGAGGCTTCTCCCAAAACCAATGCCCCATCTCACTACAAATGTGTATTCTCTGCTTCCCGGTGCACCCTCCTTCTTCCAACTGGCCCCAGCCCAGCAGTAAACCTTTTTTGCAAGTCTCTCGCTCCACCCGAAACCTCCGTACACCAACGGAGTTGGGGCTCCAGGTGCCCTCGACATTTCCACGCAAACACGGCCGTTGCAACCGCCAAGACCACCCGCAGCAACACCGGCCGATCAAGTCCGTTTGAAAGAAAAAAAAACGGAAAAAAACCCCGATCTTCCCCGGTGCTGTCAAGTGTGCGGCGCCAATGTGGGACAGCCATGCGCATTGCGCGGTCGCTCCATGCTGCGGCTCGCGCCCACGGCCTATATCTAGGCGCCATCGCCTGACATCAATCGCCATCGCCTGATTCTGCCTGCAACCGCCGCCTGATTCTGCCTGGCTTCTGCTTGACGTTGACGTCGTGTCGCCCTTCTGCACCCGGCCCATACTGCCTCTTGCGTTTCAGCACCCGCACGCCCGCCGCCTTCCCGAAAAATGGTTCCGGCTCCTCCTCCTCCGTGTGGCCACGCTGCGATATGGGCGCCGCTTATCCACACCCACGAGAACGCCTTCAACCCCTGTTTTCTCACGCTTCTTATCCAGGCTCTCGCCGTCGTCTTCTCGGTTCCCGCAGCCGTCCAGCTTTTCACTTTCTGCCGCCGGTCCCCACATGCTCCGCTTTCATTGAAGGACACCGGCCTTTGGCACGCCGTGCGTTGTCTGCTAGTGGCGATCCACTCGCTCTGTTGGCTCCGGCTTCTCTGGGCAGTTTCCGCGTACGAGCGGCTTGCGGACTACAAGATCGTGCCCCTCTTGGCCCTCAACCTCCTTTGCCTGGCCGTGGTGCTTCCCTTGCATGTCATTGAGCCGACTCGGTCGCTCGTGCCATCTGGCATCTTACTCTTTTTCTGGCCGCTGATGGCGCTTGTCGAATTGGCGCTTTGGTTCCAAGACTCCCGAACAAACTGGCCCGTGTTCCTCCTCGTGTCCGCGCCCGCCTACGAGCTCGTGGCCTTTGGTTTGTCGTTGTCCATATTCTACCTCGAAATGTCTCACCGCTGCTGGAATCCGGCCCACTCGTTGGTCCAGTCTTACTACGTCGCCAACCCGGCCGCGTCCACCCACCGCTTCCCGAATGTCATCGAGCGCTTGACTTTTTCATGGATGAACCCGTTGATTTCTGA
Source organism: Metschnikowia laotica (assembly GCA_030563125.1). Taxonomy (NCBI): domain Eukaryota; kingdom Fungi; phylum Ascomycota; class Pichiomycetes; order Serinales; family Metschnikowiaceae; genus Metschnikowia; species Metschnikowia laotica. The sequence continues at coordinate 3,976 of JAKUBD010000065.1, forward strand.
CTCTTACGCCAATGGCACCGTCCGCCCTCACGAACTTCCCAAGGCTCCTTCTAATGTTGCAACTCTGGCTTACACGAAAAAGCTCGAACACTATTGGAACAAACCTGGCCGCAGCCACTCTCGAGCCTCCTTGACCTGGTCCCTCATCAAGGCTTTCGGCCCCACAGGCCTCGTGTCGTTTTTCTACGAGGCCAGCGACTCGCTTCTCGAGTTTGTCCAACCCCAATTATTGAGGCTCCTTATTGTCTTCTTGGTGGCAAAGTCCAAAGACCCACTGGAACCTATTCTTAAAGGCGTTCTTTTGTGTTTTTGTATGTTTGCCATCACTCTCATCCAAACCGCTTTCAACAACCAATACGTATTGAAAGTGCTCGAGGTCGGCTTGAGCTGCCGCTCCTCATTAACTTCTTTAATTTACCAAAAGTCACTCGTTTTGTCTACTCAAGCCCGCTCCAAAAGATCCTCCGGCGACATTGTCAACCTCATTTCCATCGACGCCCCTCGCGTGCAAACATGCGCTCAAGAAATCAGTACCCTCATCATTGCTCCTACCGAACTAATCCTAAGTGTTTGGTCGCTATACCAACTCTTGGGGAAGGCGGCGTTTTCTGGCCTATTTGTACTAGCTCTTGCTGCTCCTATCAACACTATATTTGTAAGGTATTCCAAAAGATTAAAAAAAATTCAAATGACTTTGAAGGACAACCGGAATAGAATTACCAATGAAATATTGGTTTCCATGAAATCTATCAAATTATACGCTTGGGAAATTCCTATGTTGAAGCGACTCTTCGAGGCTAGAAATGATCGCGAGCTCAAAAACGCCAAAAGAATAAGAATTGTTGACCAATTTGCAAGCTTGATTTGGGTCACGATGCCTTTCCTTGTCTCTTTTTCCACATTCGCCTCATTCTCTTTGTTGCAGAATCAGCCCTTGACTTCCGAAATTGTATTTCCATCCTTGGCATTGCTTAACATTTTCTCTAAACCAATCCTACTGTTACCTTCGGTGATCACTTACATAACGGAGGCAGCTGTTTCGTTAGAGCGGATTGCTGATTTTCTTCTCGCTCCGGAACTCGATTCAAAATTGGTAGAATACGGAGAAAATGACTCTGACAATGCCTTAAGTGTCAAAGAGCTTTCATTTGTTTGGCAGAAGGCGTCAAATATCAACGCAATCACTGAAGATATGCAGTTCCTTGGTCACAAGTATGCTCTTTATGAGATCACCATGAATGTTAAAAGAGGGGAGTTCATTTGCATTGTTGGCAAAGTCGGCTCAGGTAAGTCCTCATTGCTTCTTTCTATGCTTGGTCAACTAGATGCCGTAAATTCATTTGATTCAACTGTGCTGCCCCTTCCAATCCGTTTGAATGGTTCGGTGGCTTATTGTTCTCAAAATCCATGGATTATGAACTCCTCAGTGAGAGATAACATCTTATTTGGCCACGAATATGACGAAGCATTTTATCTGAAAACTATTTCTGCATGTCAACTTTTGCCTGATTTGGAGGTTCTTCCAGATGGAGACCAAACCCAGGTTGGCGAGAAAGGAATTTCACTTTCTGGAGGTCAGAAAGCCCGGCTTTCGTTGGCTCGTGCTGTTTACGCTCGTGCCGACATTTACTTATTAGATGATATTTTGAGTGCTGTTGACAGTCATGTTGGCAAAAATATCACCCGCCTAGTTTTGGGCAAAAGAGGATTGTTGGCCGGAAAATCTATTATTTTTGCAACAAACAACCTACCTGTGCTTGAACACGCAGACAAGATCTATTTATTCGAGCGTGGCCGTAATGTTGAGCGGGCCAAATTACTGGATATCAAAGGAAATTCCAAGTATCCTAAGCTCAGCGGACTAATGGAAGAAGGCGGTTACAACTCTTCTCGCTCGGTCTCTCCTTCAACAGAAGAATCAAAAGAACTCGACAACTCGGAAACCATTCCGGAGGCAAGATTAGCGAAATATCATTGGGATCCGTTCGCTAATAACACAAGCAAACGTACCGGCAATGTGGCCGAGAAGAGTGCTATCGGAAAAGTCAAATTTCAGGTTTACAAAGAATACGTCAAAGCATGTTCTGTTCCAGGAATCATTCTCTGGTTGGTCGTCTTTGTGTTTGCAACTATTTTATCGATTTACACCACCTACTGGTTGAAAAAGTGGGCAGAAAGCAACTCAGACATTGGAGACAATAGTCAAGCGATACATTTCATAACGGTCTATGCTATCCTTGGACTTTGCACAAGCATTTTGAATTTGCTCAAGGGTGTCATATTTTGGGTATTCTTGAGTATCCGGGGAGGAAAAGAGATTCATGACAGGATGGCAACTAGACTCATGAAAGCCCCAATGGGGTTTTTTGAGAGAACTCCCGTTGGAAGAATTATGAACAGATTCAGCAACGACATCAACAAAATCGACAGCGTTCTTCCCAGAACGTTGAGTATGTGGCTTGGTGCAGTGTTGAGCACATTCTCGACCATCCTTGTCGTCTCTCTCGCGTTGCCATATTTCGCTGGCGTTGTTTTCATTCTAATCATCGTCTATGGATACTATCAAAAGTACTACATTTCTGTGCAAAGAGAGCTCAAAAGACTAGTATCCATTTCGAGGTCGCCGATGTTCGCTCACATGCAAGAAAGCATGAACGGAGTCGAGACGATTCGGGCGTACCGCCAGGAAGATCGGTTCAGCTACATCAACGACGCTAATATTGATTTCAATATGCGGAGTCTCTACATGCTCCGGTCCATCAATCGGCGGTTGTCTGTGCGGCTTCAATTTATTGCCTCGCTCGTTATCTGGTCCTCGTCAACCCTCTTGATCTACAAATCTACAACAGCACACCCTGTTGGGGCTGGCATGGCGGGATTTGTGATGAGCTACGCACTTCAAGTTACGAACACATTCAAAAGAATGGTTCGCATGTCAGCTGAGGTCGAAGCAAACATTGTTTCCGTCGAGCGGTGTTTGGAGTATTGTAACATTGCGACAGAAGAGGACCCAGACACATTGTTTTTGAAGCCTGCTGATGACTGGCCTGCTCACGGCTCCATTGAGTTGGATAATTATTCAACGAGGTACGCGAAGAATTTGGACCCTGTGCTTAAAGCCATCTCCTTCCTGGTCAAGTCGGGAGAGAAGATTGGTGTGGTGGGTAGAACGGGAGCCGGAAAAAGCTCGCTTGTGCTTGCAATTTTCCGAATGATCGAAGCGACCAGTGGTCGAATTGCGGTGGACGGCATTGACACGTCCAAAATTGCGCTTTTCGACCTCAGGCACAATTTGAGTATTATTCCTCAGGACGCACACTTGTTCGAGGGCACACTCAGACAAAACTTGGACCCGTTCGGTGAGTACGGCGACGACCAACTCTGGAAAGCATTGAAGCATGCCAGCCTTGAGGAAATGGTGCTTGAATTGGGTGATGGCCTCGACAGCGTGGTGCAAGAAGGTGGATCTAATTTTTCGGGCGGACAGCAGCAATTGATGTGCCTCGCCCGGGTGTTGCTCAACCCTTCAAAACTATTGATGCTAGACGAGGCCACTGCAGCTGTGGATGTGCAAACTGACAAGGTGATTCAGAGCACCATCAGACGGGAGTTCAGCAGCAAGACCATCATTACCATTGCGCACAGGCTCGACACTGTGATGGATAGCGACCGCATTCTTTGCCTCGATAAAGGCGAGTTGGTGGAGTTCGATCGACCATCAGAGCTTCTCAAAAACCCTCACGGCATTTTCTACAATCTTTGCAAACAGGCAAACTATGTTTGATGAAGATGCAATTACACCCTCACCATTGTGGCTGGGCTTCCAAGTTTCGCGTTCCCGCGTTTTCGCTGCACTGCGTTGCGCTGCGGAGTAACGGGCCGAGCACTGCATAAACCGCATTTCCCTGGGATGTGAGGATTTCCCTCTACATCTGTCAACCGAACTTAATTCTTATTTCTCTGACAACATGGCTTCCAGTGCTCCTCACGTATCCAAATTCTCGAGATTTCTCCAATCTGAAACCGGTCCTAAGACAGTCCACTTCTGGGCTCCTGTCATGAAGTGGAGTTTGGTCATTGCTGGGCTCAATGACATCCAAAGACCCGTTGAAAAGATCTCGGGTACCCAGCAACTTGCATTGTTCTGCACTGGTGCTATCTGGACAAGATGGGCTGGTTTCGCCATCACACCAAGAAACTACTTATTGGCCAGTGTCAATTTCTTCCTTGGAGGAGTTGCTGGCTACCAAGTCATGAGAGTTGTCAACTACAGACGTCTGGAGGGCGACTCTCCAGCCCAGGTGTTCAAGTACCTTTTTAAGTCTGACTAGGGGGTTTTCCAAATAAGGGATTATTTATCATGTCGATTAACACACAATACACGCCATGCTATATTAAGGCCGCTGGCCAACTGTTTCCACACTGTAGTTTAGTCCAACAACATAAGGTCGTCGGCATCGGTATTTTCCGAAGTCCGACCAAGCGCAGATGCCTCTTTGTGGTGTAAACTTTCCGAAGCCGCTTGATCGGTCAGGGTCGGCTCAAGATCCATGCTCTCGTTACGGTCTGATATCAAGTCCGGTCCAGCCGCAGGCAGTTTGGAGTGGCCATTTTCGTAGTTTGCAGCATGGGAACTGTATTCCGACAAAGCACTTTCTGGAGAAGCAGCTGAAGCAGTCTCTAGCGGCGGAGAATCAGGGGCTGGAGTGCCTGTGCTAGGGGAAACGGCAGCTGGGGTCTCGGAGGCTGGAGTATCAGCAACAGCTGCGTGTGCATGGTCGTCCTCGCTTTCAGCGTGGGGTTCATTGGTCCCTTGCTCAATGTTGTCTAAAGTCTCGCCGCCATCGCCGCCATCGCCGCCATCGCCGCCATCGCCGCCATCGCCGCCATCGTCGTCGTTGTCGTCGTCGTTGTCATCGTCGTTGTCATCGTCGTTGTCATCGTCGTTGTCATCGTCGTCGTCATCATCCATGTCATAGTCCTCCTGATAGTACTTAAGGTCTTCGAATTCGCTAGCCTGAATGTTTTTGATCTCCTCGCTGACCTTAACCAAATCCTTGGTCAAAAAGTCGTTAAGCGTGGTGTCTCGCGTGGCCCACTGGCGGTTTTTCGAGGTCAAGTGGCCCTTGACGCGGACCAAAACCTCATGTTTGATCTGTAACAACATGCGCTGGCGGTACTCGATGTTCACGAGCCGGTTGAACACGGCAAACGAAGGCGCAGGTAGCAGCGACTCGGCGTCGAGAGAAAAGATCTGGTCCAATGCGACCCGCGTAGGAAGCGAGTTGTCGGGCCGCACCACATGCTGGAGCAATGCCCCGTTTTCATAATTTTGGAGAGTTTGGATGGAGAAGTAGAAGTTGGGGAGCGCCACGGAGTTTCGGAGATCATTGTAGACCGTCTGAAGCTGGTCCACGTCGCCCTGGAGCTGGGCCATCTGGCCCATTTTGTGGTTGTATGGCTTGACGTGTTGGATGACAAAACTGTTGCGGGCGTCGTGCTCCCATTGCTTGTAGTCTCTGTGGAAGTTTTTCACCACGAACGAGTCGAGGAGAGTGGCCTTGACCAACTGTGCTAGTTCCGGCTCCAGCATTGGGGATCCCTGTGAAGCGGCGACGGCTGCACCAAGCAAGTCGGCCGCAGATTGGGGCGACGCTTCACATGTGTCTGCTGCTTGTAGAAGAGGCGTGGTCATGGAGATGTAGCGGCGGAGAAGCGGGAAATGCGAGTGCTGACGAGGCGTGGACTATGAAAACTCGACGGTAGGAAAGACGATGCTCGTGAGGGAAGCAGCTGGAAGGATCGGAGATAATTTGAAGATTCGATATGGAGGGGCAAAATTCGGCAAATTCAAAGATGCTGGCCAATCAGGGCAGGCAACAAGTCAAATCACGCCGGTTGAAAGTTATCACGATGGTGATGGTGGTAGCGAGTGTGATGATTGTGCGAGACATCACCGCGTTTCTCTGCTCCCCCACCAGTCCACAACACGCAAACAAGCGCAGATACTTCACGCAAAAACGCCGAGAACCCCTTTGCGCTTGCCGCCAATTGCCGACTGTTACCGCCAATTGCCTTCCGCCGTTCTCCGCCTGCCATGACCGAAATCGAAGCGCTTCGGAGCGAGCTTCACGCCGCCGCTCTTCGCGTGGCCCGTGTAGGGCTAGTGCACTCAGCCAAATGGATCACAGAGGCCTTGAATGGCCTTGCGCCCGCTGGCCAGTCCTCAAAACCGCCAGTCCCGGCAGCCAGCGGCCTTCTGCTTGCCGAATCAGGCAACATCAGCGAAGCAGATCACATGCCGTTCATGTTGGCTAAATCTTACTTCGACTGCAAGGAATTCGATCGTGCTGCTCACACGCTACGGAAGTGCACAAGCAGCGACGCCGTGTTTCTTCGTTTGTATGCCATGTACATCAGCATCGACCGCCGGCTGTCCGAGAATGTGAGGGGCTTCCTTGACATCAGCAACTCGCGAGGCCCGGCTGCGGGTGATGGTGGATTCGCAGAGGACGACGCCGAGTCCTTGCAGGATTTCAAAGATGGCCTCCTGACCAAGTTGGCTGCAGTTATCCGTGAGGCAGAATCTTACAACCGGGCGGCAGTGGCCGATGCGTCCGACGAGGACCAGAGCAGCGCCAAAGCCAACCAAACGGAACAGAGTGCTGGTGGTGGTGCTGGCCCTGGTTCGAGCATGGGCGCTGTCCACAATGATGCCCACAATCCGCTCATTCTCTATCTTTTGGGTGTCATTTACAATAGGAAAAAGAGCCGTGGCCTCGCGCAAGAGCTCTTGATGCACTCGCTCCGCTTGTTTCCCTACAACTGGAGCGGCTGGCAGGAGCTTCTTTCCACATTTTCCACATACGACGAGGCGCTTGCGCTAGTGGAGTCGGTCAAGTGGGCAGATCCTGCGTTTGCTTCCCACACGATGTTCACGTTTTTCGAGTTGGTTTTGCTCCAAGAATTCTGCCAGCTGCTGCCTGCGTTCGCCGAGAAGCTCAAACTTCTATCCGACTTGTTCCCGACATTCACATTTCTCAAGGTGCAGAAATTCCTTGTGGCGTACCATAACCTTGACTACTTCGAGGCTGAAGCCATTTTTGACGAGATCTTATTGGAGGACCCGTTGCGGCTAGATGACTTGGATACTTACTCCAACATGTTGTACGTGATGGAAAAAAAATCCAAGCTAGCATTTCTCGCCCAATACACGTCGCAAATCGACGACTTCCGCTCGGAAACATGCTGTGTCATTGCCAATTACCACTCCATGAAGGGTGAGCACAACAAGTCAATCATGTACTACAAACGGGCCCTCACTCTCAACAAAAACTGCTTGAGTGCGTGGACGTTGATGGGACACGAGTTTGTTGAGTTGAAAAATTCCCATGCTGCTATAGAATCATACCGGCGTGCTGTCGACATCAACCCCAAAGACTTCCGCGCCTGGTACGGCTTGGGCCAGGCCTACGAGGTCCTTGATATGCATCTTTACGCCCTCTACTACTACCAGCGAGCTACTCACTTACAGCCCACCGATAAGCGAATGTGGCAAGCCATTGGCAATTGCTACGAAAAGATTGATAAGTTGGAAGATGCTTTGCAGTCCTTCGAAAAGGCGTTTTCTATCGAGAGCCACGTGAAAGCAAGCGATGACCGTGCAGATGTTGCTTGTGTCGAACCACACATTTGCTACAAACTCGCCATCATTTCTGAGAAGCTAGGCAGGCCCAATGAGACCCAGAAGTATATGGCAATCTGTTTTGACCAGGAGTACGAATGGGGTGTAACCGACGAAACACTGAAGGCCAGGCTTTGGCTTGCTCGCAACGCACTCCAAAATAAGCGTTTTGAAGAGGCCTATGAGTTGGCGAAAGATTTCAACTTTAGCAATGCTCATGATGTTGAAGAGGCTCGAGCCGTGGCCAAAGAAGCCCGCAACCGCATGTCTGTTTGAAAGCTTCAAATATTACTAGGCGTCCCTTCGCCGTCTCTAAAAAGTTATTGATTATAATATGAGAGTCGTATTTATATGGAATTCCGTAAACGTGAATATGGGTTCGCCAAATGACCGGGAGCATAGTGTCAACTGATTTGTATCAAGCAAATGTAGGTAATCTAAGCCATTCTCAACTCTTCTTCCACAGCCATCAAATCGTCTGGCAGTTTCAACGTGGCAAAGACCTCGTTTACCACCTGGGGCAAGGCTTCGATGGCCTTTGCCATTTCAGACTTGCTGACTCCGTTGTTGACGTGAAACCATAGATGAGGTGGACACACAGGCAAATTCTCCTGCTCGAAAACTATTCTGGTTCTGTTTATCAAGATACCATAGCCATCAAGAAGTCTCTTGATTACTTTTTCCAAGATGTAGCACTCAACATTGTATGTTGGGTTGAAAGGATTCAATCTTCTAGCGGGCTTACCTGTTGTGAGAAGAGTAGAATCACCATATAGCTTTGGCAAGGTCACAAGCTTTCTGAAGCTTGGTTTCGTACTCAAGTGAATAATTGGACTTTCAGGATCTGAAACAACTTCAAGGTATTCGGAATTAGCGAAAGCCTGCTTGAGACCCTTGTATGCAAAGGAGATTTTGTCAGCAAAACCTTTGACGACGACTGAAGTTCCGTCAACATCATGGTCCTCGGTAATGATCTTGATGGCTTCAGAAGCAACCTTGGCAGAGTAAGGGGGCAAGGATGCGCTGAAAACATAGGCGATGGAGTTGATTCTTTGATGATGAACCATTGGGCGGACACCTGCGCAAAATCCACCGGACGAAGCGAACGAAGTTGCGAGAGAGCCAATGGTGATCGAAATTTCGTTTCTAGACACGCCAAAGAACTCAGGAAGACCTCTGCCGCAACGGCCCAAAGTGCCGATAGACAAGGTCTCGTCGATGAACAAACGGTACTTGTACTTGTTTTTCAAAGCGACGAGCTCAGGCAACTTGGCAATGTCACCGCTCATGGAGAACAAGCCCTCGGTGATAATGAATCTCCGGCGCAAAGGCTTTTGCTTGTCGAGGATGGGCTTCAATTCCGACAACACCAGCTCGAGATCGTCCATGTCGTTGTGATTGAACCACTCAATGTCGCATCTGCTAATGATCAAGGCTTTCTGGATGGCCATGTTCACGCCCGCATCGACCACAGCCAAGTCGCCCCTTTTCAAGAAAGCAGGAATGACCGAGCCGGCAGTCACAAAGTCCTGGCCGTACAAGATTGCCTGTTCAGTGCCCAAAAACAGCGACAAGTCCTCTTCCAACCGCACGTGAACATCTTGCGTTCCGTAGAAGTTAGGTGGACCACACGCGCCCACACCAGCCCTAGAAATGGCATCCTTGGCGGCTCCTTTCAAGCGCGTGTCGCGGTTCAAATCGAGAAAATCAACACTGCTCAAATTCACGACTTCTCCAAGCTCCAGGCGACCAACAAGCTGGATATGCGAGCTGTTCTGGCCCTGAACATGGTTTTCTTTCAATCGCCAGCGCTCGAGGTCGGTGACTTCGTCGATAAGAGGCGCAGGCTCCCATTCGTCAATCAACTCGTCAACCTCGCGGGGAGAAAGCCTTACAATCTCTGCCTTGTTCTCCTTTTTCTTCGAGGAGAGGAAGTAGTGGATGGCAAATAAAAATAGCACAAACTCAAACAAGGACCGGATGGGGTCATCTTTGTATGAGGACTTGATGTAGCGCGAGACGATCAGGCCGCCAGGCACATGCTCTAGTAGTGCCACGTAGTGCTTGACGTTTGTGGCAAAATTCTTCTCGAGCACCCCAGCAGTAACGGGCGCTGTGCCGTCAATTTGAATTGTCATGGGCGTGGAGAGCGGGCGGTTGATGGGAAGGCGGATCTTTTTTTGAAGTTCGTCTTACATGCGGCAATACGCGCAACTTGGGGAGGTACGGTTTCAACATTGGCCCGTAGTATATACACGCCCGCCATCAGATCGCGTCGCCACGACTGCTTCACCGCATCACGGCAAAAACACTCGGCTGACTCCCTCCACGTCTTGCCGGCAGCACACACATCCCGCCATGCCCTTGGCTACCAACGTGAGTCGGCAACCCTCGCAAAGAGCGAAACATTTGCATGGCCACACGATGATTTGCCGCGGCTCGACATGGCAAATGACACACGCGAATCTCGCATCGCACTCGTAGTCTTCGTCATTTGACCGGGGCGCTTGCCGTTTGGATAAAATCACGTCCACAAGCTTCTGCGCCTCGTTCGGCTTGTTAGAGAGACCCGCGGCCTCTCTGAAGCGCGACCTCGTCAACACACCCTTGTTTTCTAGCCCGTAGCTCAAATGCTCTTGTAGAACATCCGTGTCGCTGATGAGATCCATTAAGGTGTCAGCCGTCACCAACTCTGCAAGTGCGCTCGTGCGCGTATCCGTATTCCTATGCATCAAAGCGTCTTGAGCCTGAAGGTTAACCAAGGTGTCTCGGGTCAGGGGCCGCCCGTCGTAGGGCCGGTCGATGCTCTCGGCCTCGGATTCCAGATCCGAAAACTCCGAGTCCTGCAATTCGAAATCAGGAGAATCGTCATCTTCCCCTAATTCGGTCGAAGCAAGAATCTGTCCGTATTTCTCGCTGAGCTCGTCGGTTGTGAGGCTGTTCAAGCTGATGCAGTTTACCGAGGGTGCTTCAACCCTAAGAGCGTGCCGAATGAACAGCGGCGCGGCAACGGCCAATTGCTCATCCTTCAGGTCGTATGAGGGTCGTTTCTTGAAGAACCTGTAGAATATTTTGTTAACCAAGAGCCACCGCAAAAGCTCCCAAAAGCGTGTGAATATGTGCTTGAAGTACTTCAGCCTGAACTTGATCTTGTTATGGGAGCCGGCCGCGTGCATGAGCATGGAACGTTTCGAAAGCGCGTGCAGAACCGGAGAAGATATAATGTTGTCGTAGCCAGAGATGCTGTTCTCGCTCAAGAAGGACATGAGACGCTTTTTCTCGAGGTTGTCGTCGCGCCGGAGTGAGGAAACATCGAAGGAGGACAGTAAGCGGTCCCAAAGACCGTCCTCGACCCAGGTTTGTGAAGGCCCTTCAACTGAACAGTATTCTGTAATGTAGCTGGATTTTCCAGCCAGGGTAACGGCCATCAAGCCGAAGTTGATGACGGCAGAGTAGAAGTCCTGGTCGAGACCAAGGCCCAAGTTTTCGGCAAAAAACGAGTGGTCGTCCTCGTTTTCGGCCAAGAAACTCACGAGCGTGAGCTCGTCGGCGTGTGGCCCCTTGGTGATGAGCGCAAGGGCGAAAATGGCGACGCAAAACACAGACACAAGAAGTGTGAGCAAGAGACCCAAGTAGGTAAGAGCGATCTCCAGCGGGAATTGAAAAAGCTGGCCACGCATGATGGCCGCCACGAAGTACCACAAGAAGGCAGCATTGAGTACCGCCAGCGGGATCAAGCGGTACTTTTTGACGTGAAGAATGGAACCCACTTGATTGCACACGTGGTCGGCAATCAGAAACAAGCAAACAACCAAAAGTTGCTCCGGCGGGCGTTTAGCGATGGTGTGTTCGCGAAGGAAGTAAAAGCCGGAACTCATTTCCTGAATGGCAAGCGAAAGCTCGAAAAGCGTCACGCCACCTTCAAGATGCGGCAGCGCGTTGACAATGGCCGACGCAAACGTCTCCACGAGAAGCGAGTAGCTGACGGCTACGAATACCGGCCAAAACATAGCGGACGTGGGCCCAAAGCGGACCTCGTCTCGCGGCATCAGCATGTACCGGTCCGTGGCGTAGGAGGCCGGGTCGTAGCGGAACACATCCAGCAGAAGCCAGCGGGTGAGTGTGGCGGTGGCCGCCAGGTCGACGTTGGACCGAATGACGCTCAACGCCACCAAGCAACGGTACGCCTCGCGTACAAGCACGGCCACAGCCAGAATGCGGAACAAGGCTAGCACGGTTGCCGTGGGAATGCCCTGCTTGCGTAACAACCGGAAAAGCCGGGTCTGGCGGACGCCATGCCAGCGCCGGGACTGGGTGGACCCGGCAAGATGCGCTGTGCGGTTCAACATGAGCGCCACCACAAACGTCGAAATGCCATACACGGAAAACGTGTACATGACATAGCCGCTTACGCGGTCCAAGGATTCGCTGGAGCTGGCGCTGGCGCTTTGGTCGGCAATTGCCTGGCCGAGCTGCCAGAGCGTGTCGACGAGCGGCGATCTGCTGCTATTGTCGCTGCTGCTGGCTAGAGGTGGGGCGGCTGGGGCAACTGTGGCCATGACTGGAGTGGCAGATACAGCGGGGACGATTATGGGGTTAGTAGTGGAAAAGTCGCGCGGTCTGGCGCCGGCAGAGGCGGATGGCACCAAGCATTACTTGATGGAAGAGGGATCGGGCGTGGATTTTTTTTTTCGGCGCAGTCACGTCGACTCAACGACAGCTACTCCAGTCTATAAACACCTTTCTTTTTTTTACTTCTTACTGTCCCGCTCCTTCCTCTACTCTCTCCTTCTTCACAGTCTCTTGCTACAGCCTTCCCAGACCGCGCTCCTGCACACACCGCCCGCTTCGAGAGATCTCCAGATGCTCATCTTGTTTGGCTCGCTACACCCTAATGCCTTCAAAACCACCACCACCGCCGCCCGGCCATGGCAATGGCAGGAGGGCTCCGCCTCCACCTCCGCCTCCACCATCGCGTGCTGCTCCTTCCGCTGCCGCTCGCCGGCCGCTCCCGCCACCGCCCCCACAGGCAAGACCCACAGCTCCACTACCGCCGCTTTCCAGGCCGCCGCCATCCGCTACAAATGCCCGCCCACCATCCACGAACGTTCGTCCGCCACCGCTGGCCACCGGAGGACCGCCAAGAAAGCTCGCAAAAACGGACTCATCTGCCCCGCTCCCGCAAGAACTCCTTGAGTCCCGCAAGCGTAGCTGGCTCGCACTCCAGAAATCCAGATTCTCCAACACATCGGGTGCAAAGCGCACAAATCAAACTGTGAAGCCCACAAAGAGCGAGATGCCTCCGGAACATTTGCGTAAGATTATGTTCGATCACGCAGACCTCTCCAGCCGTAAGGTGGCCGCCGACAAGCGTTCTCATTTGGGCTCTCTCAAGTATATGCCTCACGCGATTTTGAAACTCTTGGAAAACATGCCACAGCCTTGGGAACTGGCCAAAGAAGTCAAGGTGCTATATCACGTCACCGGCGCTATCACGTTTGTCAACGAAATTCCCCGCGTCATTGAACCCGTTTACACGGCCCAATGGGCTTCTGCATGGATTATGATGAGAAGAGAAAAAAAGGACAGAAGGCATTTCAAGCGCATGAGGTTCCCGCCTTTTGACGACGAAGAGCCGCCTTTGGACTGGACTGAAAACCTCGAGGATGCTGATCTACCCGAGGCCATCCAGTTGGATCCAGAAGAATATCCTCAATTACGCATGCTTGAGTGGCTCTACGACGAAAAGCCGCTTCTTGACAATCCCGATGCACACCGCAAGCTCGTTAACGGCGACTCGTACAAGTCTTGGAATCTCGACATCGGTACCATGGCTGTACTTCATAATTTGGCCCAACCGTTGTTGCCCCACGTGAGCGATCCCAACTACTACTTCTTATTTGACAAGGAAGCTTTCTTCACGGCGAAAAGTCTCAACGTGGTTGTGCCAGGAGGTCCCAAGTTTGAACCTTTGTTCAAGGACAAAATTAATAACAAAAATCTTGAGGACTTCACCGATTTTAATTCGCTTGACCGAATTATCTTCCGTGTTCAAATGAAGACCGAATACAAGGTTGCATATCCCTTTCTTTTCAATTCCTTCGTCAAAAATGCCCACTTGTCATGGTTCCATGAGCCTTTGAACAATTTTGTTCACACAAAGGAGAACTTAGACACTGATATATCCTCGAAACCAGCTTTCACGTTCTGTGAATCATACAATGCCATCATACCGCATAAATTCTCAACCCTGAAATCTGAGAGAAGCCTTTTGGACTTCGATCCGGAGGAAATCAAGGTTCCCTCGTCGTTTGAACCTTTCATGACTAGTCACAACTCAGAACGGCTCCCCATCACGCCTCCAAATACTCTCGCGGCGTTGAAACTTTGGTGGGCCCCGTATCCGTTCAACAGAAGATCCGGCCGCACGGTCAGAGCACAAGATCTCGCTCTCGTGAAATCGTGGTACCGAATGAGACCTCCTTCAGATGTCCCCATTAAAGTTCGTGTTTCTTATCAGAAATTGCTCAAAAGCTATGTCCTCAACGAACTCAAGAATCCACCGGGATCAAAGAGTAAATCTGCAGCTGCCAATCAAAAGAAAACAAAACTTTTGAAATCTCTCAAGAACACAAAATACTTCCAGCAAACTTCTATCGACTGGGTTGAAGCTGGTCTACAGATCTGTCGCCAAGGCCACAACATGCTCAATCTTTTGCTTCACAAGCGAGGCCTCACTTACCTTCACCTTGATTACAACTTTAACTTGAAGCCCACGAAAACGCTTACAACGAAGGAGCGGAAAAAGTCCAGATTCGGAAATGCATTTCACCTCATTAGAGAACTTCTACGAGTGATCAAGATCATTGTGGATTCCCACGTGCAATATCGATTAGGCAATGTCGATGCTTACCAACTTGCTGATGGTATTTACTATATTCTCAACCACCTTGGTCAGTTGACAGGAATTTACAGATACAAGTATAAGGTTATGCACCAGATCAGGGCTTGCAAAGATCTCAAGCATGTTGTTTATTCCAACTTCAATCAATCCATTGGAAAAGGTCCTGGCTGCGGATTCTGGCAGCCTGCTTGGCGTGTCTGGCTCTCCTTTATACGCGGAACTATTCCCCTTCTAGAAAGATGGCTCGGTAACTTGCTTGCTAGACAGTTTGAGGGAAGAAGAAGCAATGATGTGGCAAAGACCGTTACCAAACAAAGAATCGACTCCTACTATGACTTGGAATTGCGTGCTCAAGTCATGCATGATATTATTGACATGATCCCCGAAGGTTTGAAGCAAAACAAATCTGCCGTCATACTTCAGCACCTTAGCGAAGCATGGAGGTGCTGGAAGGCTAATATCCCATGGAAGGTGCCAGGGTTGCCTGAGCCTATTGAAAAGATCATCGAGCATTACATCAAGGGCAAGGCTGACGGATGGATCTCCATCGCTCATTACAATCGAGAGAGAATTAGACGTGGCGCCACGGTTGAAAAAACTGTTGTCAAAAAGAATCTTGGCCGTCTCACGAGGCTTTGGATCAAGAATGAACAAGACAGGCAAAACGAGTTTGCCACTAAAGGCCCTTTCGTATCGCCCGATCAAGCGATTGTCGTTTTCCAAAATATGATTCATTGGCTTGAGAGCAGACGCTTCAGCGCAATCCCCTTCCCGCCCATATCGTACAAGCATGATACAAAGATTTTAGTTCTCGCATTAGAAAATCTCAAAGAGAGTTATAATGCAAACTCAAGATTAAATTCTGCCCAAAGGGAGGAGTTGGCGTTGATAGAGCAAGCCTATGACAATCCTAATGAATGTCTTGCCCGGATAAAAAAATACCTCCTCACTCAAAGAATTTTCAAAGAAGCAGGTTTAGAATTGATGGACCATTACAGTCACTTGACAGGCACTTACTCAATCGACCCATTGGAAAAGATTACAGATGCATACCTTGATCAATACTTGTGGTATGAAGCAGACAAAAGGCAATTGTTCCCCAACTGGATTAAGCCGTCCGACGACGAAATCCCCCCTCTTCTCACTTATAAATTGTGCCAAGGTATCAATAATTTGGACAAGGTGTGGAGCACGTCTAAGGGAGAATCTAACGTCATGTTTCAGACCACTTTGAGCAAGTTTTCCGACAATATTGATTTTACGATGCTTAACAGATTGTTACGGCTCGTTGTTGATCCTAACATTGCGGATTATATTACTTCGAAGAACAACATTGGACTCACTTACAAAGATATGAACCATGTGAATCAAGTGGGTTTAATTCGAGGATTGCAGTTCTCTTCATTCGTTTACCAGTATTATGGCCTTGCTATGGATCTTCTCATTTTGGGCTTGGAACGTGCTAGCGAGCTCGCAGGTCCAGTTCAACAACCTAACTCCTTCTTGCAATTCACAGATTTGAAAACGGAGGTTTCTCACCCAATAAGGTTGTACATGAGATACTTGGACAAAATCTACATTTTTTTCCGCTTCCAGCATGAGGAGGCGCTGGAGTTAGTCCAGGAATACTTGACTGAGAACCCAGATCCTTACTTTGAAAACATTGTTGGATACAATAACCACAGATGCTGGCCGAGAGATTCTAGAATGCGACTCATCAGATCCGATGTGAACCTAGGAAAGGCGGTCTACTGGGAAGTTTCCGGCCGAATCCCAGACTCTTTTGCGAAAATGGAATGGTCTGACACATACGCTTCAGTGTATTCTGCTGATAACGCCAATTTGCTTTTTAATGTGTGTGGTTTCGAGGTCAGAATTCTTCCTAAATCCAGGATGGCCGAGGACCTGTCTTCTCAGGAAGGTGTTTGGGATCTCACAAATCAAAAGACAAAGGAAAGAACAGCTAAAGCTTATTTGCAAGTTTCGCAAGAGGATGTTGACAAGTTTGAGAACAGAATTAGACAAATATTGATGTCCTCAGGATCTGCCACCTTTACAAAGGTTGCCGCCAGATGGAACACATCCTTGATCTCGCTTTTCGCGTACTACAGGGAAGCAATTGTTGCCACAGAGTCGCTTCTAGACGTTTTGGTGAAATGTGAAACGAAGGTTCAGAACAAGGTTAAGATGGGGCTCAACTCCAAAATGCCGTCAAGATTCCCCCCAGCAGTATTCTATACTCCTAAAGAGCTCGGTGGATTAGGCATGTTAAGTGCATCGCATATTTTGATCCCTGCCTCCGATCTCAAATGGTCGAAGCAAACAGACACGGGCATCACTCACTTCCGGGCTGGAATGACACACAAAGAGGGACAAATGATACCCACGATTTTCCGGTACATTCCCACCTGGGAGAATGAATTCCTTGACTCTCAAAGGGTCTGGGCAGAGTATGCCATCAAAAGGCAGGAAGCCATGGAGCAAAACCGTCGACTCACATTCGAAGATATGGAAGCAAGCTGGGATCGTGGATTGCCTAGAATCAGTACCTTGTTTCAAAAGGACAGACAAACGCTCGCTTACGACAAGGGTCACAGAATCCGCAGAGAGTTCAAGCAATACAGTATTGCGAGATACAATCCATTTTGGTGGACAAATAACCACCACGATGGAAGATTATGGAATTTATCTGCTTACAGAACAGATGTTATCCAAGCCTTGGGCGGCATTGAGACAATTCTCGAACACACCCTCTTCAGAGGTACTGCGTTTGATTCTTGGGAGGGATTGTTTTGGGAGAAGGCGTCAGGGTTTGAAGATCTGTTGAAATTCAAAAAGTTGACTAATGCCCAAAGATCCGGTTTGAGTCAGATACCTAATAGACGTTTCACGTTATGGTGGTCTCCTACCATTAACAGAGCGAACGTTTATGTCGGTTTCTTGGTACAGCTCGACCTCACGGGTATTTTCTTACACGGAAAGATACCAACGCTAAAAATCTCTTTGATCCAAATTTTCCGTGCCCATTTATGGCAAAAGATCCACGAAAGTTTAGTTCAAGACTTGTGTCAAGTGTTAGATAAAGAGTTGGAAGTATTGAGAATTGATTCAGTTGAGAAACAGGCTATCCATCCCAGGAAATCCTACAAAATGAACTCATCTACCGCAGACATTGTCTTGACCAGTACTTACAAGTGGAACGTATCTCGGCCATCCTTGCTTCACGACAAGGGAGACACATTCGATAGCACCGCTGCCACAAAGTACTGGGTCGATGTTCAATTGAGGTATGGTGATTATGATTCACACGATATCTCAAGATACACACGTGCGAAGTTTTTGGATTACACCACAGATAGCCAGACAACATACCCATCTTCGACTGGAATAATGGTCGGGGTAGACCTTGCCTACAATGTGTTTGATGTCTACGGTAATTGGTTCACAGGTATGAAGCCGCTTATGCAAAACGCGATGAGGGAGATTATGAAAGCCAATCCGGCTCTTTATGTTCTTCGGGAGCGTATACGCAAGGGCTTGCAGTTGTATCAGTCGCAACCACAAGTTGCGTTGTTGAACTCATCGAACTATGCCGAGCTCTTCAACAACGAGACTCAGCTTTTCATCGACGACACAAACGTCTACAGAGTCACCGTGCATCGCACTGCCGAGGGAAATCTTGGTACTAAGCCGGTGAATGGAGCAGTCTTCATGTTGAACCCCAAAACAGGTCAATTGTTTTTGAAAATCATTCACACTCTGGTTTGGGCCGGTCAAAAAAGATTGGGTCAATTGGCTAAGTGGAAGACAGCGGAGGAAGTTGCTGCTTTGGTACGTTCCTTGCCGAGAGAAGAACAACCAAAACAGTTGATCGCTACAAGAAAGGGTGTGCTCGATCCACTCGAGGTTCACATGCTCGATTTCCCAAATATCACTATTCGATCTTCTGAACTTCAGCTTCCATTTGCATCGGCACTTAAAGTGGACAAGCTCGCAGATGTTGTCACGAAAGCCACAGAGCCCCAAATGGTGTTGTTCAATTTCTACGATGATTGGTTGCAGAGCATCTCGTCATACACGGCATTCTCAAGAATAATCTTGATTCTCAGGGCGCTTGGAATCAATCAAGAAAGAACAAACTTGATCTTGAGGCCGGACGCAAGTGTTGTCACTCAGAGTCATCATTTGTGGCCAAGTCTTTCGGCTGAACAGTGGATTGATGTTGAAACGCAACTTCGTGATCTCATTTTGAACGATTACGCTAAGAAGAGCAACATCAATATTCAAGCATTGACGCAGTCCGAAATTCGAGACTTGATTCTAGGCCAGGAAGTCAAGGCTCCATCAGCCAAACGGCAGGAAATCACAGACATTAGCGAGACTAAAAGAGATGATTCCAGCATGGCTAATGCAAATGACCAGCTCACCGCGTTGAAAACAACCACACAAAATAAGCAAGGCGAGGCTATTACTACAATCACAACCACCAATTACGAGCAACTGGACTTCAGCTCAAAGAACGAGTGGCGGAACAGAGCCATCGCCGCGAACAATTTACATTTGCGGGCAAAGAATGTGTACGTTTCTTCGGATGACTTTGTTGATGATGAAAGCAACACTTACATCATGCCAAAGAATCTATTGAAGAAGCTTCTTCAGATTTCTGATACCAGAACGCAAGTTGGTGGATACTTGTACGCCAGCTCGCCAGCAGACAATCGCCAAATCAAAGAGATTAAAGCTATTGCACTTGTTCCTCAGCTTGGAAACTCACACTCGTTACAATTACCCAATCTTATTTTCGACAAGAACTCGAATGACTTTCTTCAAGGTTTGGAGCTTATTGGATGGATTCACACTCAAAGCAGCGATTTGAAGATGTTGAGTCCAGTCGATGTGACTAGTCTTGCTGCTCTCCGCCTGCGCAACCCCGAACAATGGACGGAGGACATGACTACACTTACCGTGTCTTTCACCCCAGGATCTGTTACTCTCGCCGCCTACACACTTTCGCCCGACGGGTACGAATGGGGTGCACAGAATAAGGATTTGGTGTCCAATGCGCCAGAGGGATTCGACCCATCTTTCTGTTCAAAGAGGCAATTGATTTTATCTGACCGCATCATGGGCTCTTTCTTGGTTCCAGATGACGATATTTGGAATTACACATTCTTGGGGCCAGTTTGGGATGCCAATGGCGCCTACGACATGAAGCTCGACATTCCTTTACCATTCTATCACGAGATGCACAGACCTCTCCATTTCTCTCAATTCGCTGAAATTGAAGAGAATGAAGCAGAGGCCACACAGGAAAGCAACTTGGTTTAGTATCGCAAATTGTTTACCAGTGACGAACTGAAATTATATAATCTTCAATAGCAAGCAACAACTTTTTCAAATCTGTGCGCAACACGTTCTCTTTGAGAAGAAGAATCTCGAGAGAATTTTTGCCATTCATGTACTTCAAAAGCTTGTAGAAAACGGCAGTGAGCTCGGGTGAAAGCTGGCACTCATCGTGAATGATCTTGTTAATCCATCTTCTTTCGATACTGGAAGCACGTCCCGGATCCATCAAGATGGTGTCGCCATCGTCTTCGAGAGTGATCTTAGGCACTAGGTGTGACGATTCGAGATTCAGTTTGAGACGGTCGATTTCTTCTTCGATGGATGCAGCTTTCGATTTTTTCAATAAAGAGTCAGGCTGCTTGGATGTGTTGTCAACAGCAGCGTTTTCGGTGCGTTTGCCGTCTCTTCGAGCGGAGTCCAGCAGGATATCGGGAGATGTGCCATACTCCTTCTCCAACTCTTCTTCAACCTTCATCTGGACTTTTTTTGAGACTCTCAACCAAATGTACGTGTGTAACTGGGTGACATACCCGTACCTTATAAGCCATGCCAATGCCATCAAATACATTTCTTTGTGGTCACGAGAAGGAATTATTTTGGCAAACAGCCGAGGCTTCTTTGATCTTGTCGACAAAAGCCGTAAAAATTGTGGAAGAGAAGGCACAGTAGGGAAACGCTGGCTGAAGCGAATTAGGTCACGCTGAATGTTCATCTCGATGGGGGCCAAAGGAGAGACGATGTAAATAGCTCTCAGATTCACCGGCGGGATGAGACGTGCCCGTCTCCAGTAAACGAGATGCAACGCAAATGACTTTATGCCAGCAATTTCCAAATGCGCTGCTCCTTCTGTGTGGTGCTTGAGCCTATTAAAAGTCTTAAGCAAGGACTCTGTCGGGCTCAACATTCGCACGAAACGGGCAATAGGCGAGTCCACATCGGCCCTTATGTCTTTGATTATCTGCTCGGGATCGTCCCAGAGAATTAGAGCGAGGTAGATGACGTCGTCAGAATTTGTGCGGGATTCGTGATCGTCAGCATTGCCATACGGGTCCTCGGAGTCTGCTCCCTCGATACCCAAAATAAGTTCCATGAGATTGTTGTTGTTGTATCTGCGAGTCTCACCAATGCTGGACATTCCCGCAGCCGACAAGCACGTCGAGGACAAAAACGAACCTGGGATGTAAGGCACGGTAGGCTCGGGAAGCGAATGGAATTCCATTTTGAGCGGGAGTTGGAAAGACCGAGTCTTCTTGTTTACCACCAAGTTGGCAATGTGCGATGTGGATATGGCGTCGTAGCAGTCGGCCATCATCTTGCACAAGGCCGAGTTTTCAAGCAAGTGCTGCGTCATGGTCAGCAGACGGGCATCCTCCGGTAGCTTGCACCATTCCTCCTTGCACTTAGCTATAGCCCGAAGCTGCGTCCACACATAGTCATTTTTGTGCTGCTCGTATCGGAGCACGAGCGAGAGCTTAGACACGACATTGTAGAACATATCGTCCACGCGGAAGTTGCGCTCGATGTCGGGCGGATTCATGACAAAAACCAAGTGGAACATGCTCATTGGCGCCGTCCGCGAGCCGGAGTTCGTGGTACTGTGATCACTGGTCGAGGAGTCGCTGCTCTGGTCCCTGGCTTCGCTCTTGGCCATGGATAAGTTGGCATTGGCCCGCCGACGAGGTCTCCAGGACCCGTGGGCATCAACATGCACAGGTAGACCCAAGAACACGTGCTGGTCAACAATCACATCGAAACGGCGATTGCACATGGCCCGTGGCGGGCAGAGCATTTCACTGAGCTGCTCGGGCTCAAAGCCCAAAATTTGAGGTGGTTTGAAGTCGGTCCAATTGTCGTTAAGGTCGCGCTTGGATGACCCGCAGCTACTCCGGACAGACTGCTCGGGACCTTTGCCACCGTGGAGCCGGATGCTGTGGTGTTTATGGATTGACTTGTCCCGGGCATCGAGAACCGTTAGTAGATCGCTTTTGGCCTCGAGGTAGTAGTCTGGATGTGTCACGTTCCACAAGTTGGAGATGCCCGACAGCTTTTCTAAGTCTTCAGGCTCGTAGTCTTCGTCGTCAAGATCGTCGTCCGAGTCGTTTTCCGCGGCGGATGTGTGTGTTAAGTCTGGTGGATAGTGGAAGATGATCTGAGGGCCGTTGTGGGTGCTGACTGCTAGAAGAAGGCCAACGAGCAGCGGATTCGGTAGATTGTAGGACATTGTTTAAAGTTCCGATAGCGCCGGACGGAGATGTGAGGCCAATTGGGATTGTGGG